>JAFMSR010000003.1:39808845-40053254 GCA_022818135.1 Saxidomus purpurata | reverse complement strand
CTCGGTGACGGATATTTCGATCTGAACCGCGTGCTCATGAAAGAAACTATTAATAATATAATAACAAAATACAGTTTTACAATTGACCTACTACTGACTTCTAGTTAAAGACCAATGAGCCTTTCCATCTGCAAAATATACGACGGACAGTTTCTTGAAAACTATCATAACTCTCATTAAAGTGGAATTATGCGAATTTTTTTCAAGTAAAAATCCAGCTGAAATGGGCGTATGTAAAAAAGGGTAGAGGAAATAATAGCTTTTACAACAAACTCTTCCTGCTACCAGTACGAAATAATAACTTTCCAAATATTACTTTTCCTATTTTGAAGCATAGCGGTGCCGCAGCAAATCTGTAAACAAAATAGAAATGAGATTTGTTGGTGTTCGGTACCAGCAATAATCCCACACTTTTCAGTCTAACTATCAACGTACCCATGTCAAGGATTATCGAATATAGTTCGTCTTAAGAAGATACGTGTAATTCATAAGACTTTCAAATTCAATATAATCATGAGTAAATAATTTCACTAACAATATAAACACATGCACGACTGCTTTTTTTCAAAGCTTTAATGCTTACGTCGTATGATCCTATAACTCACCCGATGAGCCACACATCAGACCTTATCGTTCCAAATTTCTTTGAAATCAATCGACCATACCTGTATGAAAAAGCCGGTAATCAGTTCTTTATTGGCCCTGACTTTTAGAATATATACATGGGCAATCCCACCCTGTCTCCATCAATCTACAAAATAAATTCAGGGCAGGGATTGGAAAATTTCACCTTAGAAAATTACATTGGCATGGAATATCATTACTAAGAAAAAACATGCATTTTCGATCCTGATTTCTTATGATAGATATATCTAATAGATGGGATTTTCAGGCTTTGAAAATTAGACTCGGATGACTGTCATATCAAACTTTCCACTGCTTGCATTTAAAACGATTTTGGGACGGGATAAAAGTAAAGCATTCAAGAGCAATATTTTTACAAAACAAACTAATAGATGTGAACAGCCATTTTTTTTATAAAACATTGACAACACATAGCAAGTTTACTGAGAATCTCTGCTGTTTTAACCCCATCAAAGGGACATACCCTATAACTGATGTCGAACCAAATAACCTCCAAAACATAAATAATAGAATCTTTGGAAGTATTATAACTTAACCTAAAAGTTTCAGCTATGCATTCCTAGTCATTATCGATGCAATCAGCGGTTTAAAATATACTGCAGTACCGTAAAAACAAAAATAATATCAAACAGGGAATGCCACGTACCAAAAACGCAGCCTCCCCAAAACGAGCCCCACATCACCCAGAAGTGCACACCACCAACACACACACACACACACACACACACACACACACACACACACACACGACACACACACACAATCATGTACACACACACACATATACACTACCAACACACACTAGCATACAAAGCAAACACACGAGGACAAAACGAACAATTAAAGGAACACAGTGGGGCACCGCCTTGGAACGGTCAGTGGCAAAAACACCACTGGGGAGCTTAAACCGGTTTATGGTGCGCACCCAACCTCACTCTTACCCCCACCATGTTCCAAAGTCACAGGACAGTGTAAATAAAAGTAATCCCTGCTAGGTGAATCTCTAACACACGCAATGGAAACTAGTGGTGTTCCGATTGTCGCTAGTCGCCGACAATCGGTTAGTAAAATGAAAGGCGATAATAATCGATTACACATATCCGGTCCGCGACGTCGCGGTACAAGTTTTATACCATACCCAAGGGAGATAATTAGACTCACGTGATGGAAGTTTAAATTAAAATGATTCACTGATTATTTTTGTGTTTACAAACAAACGACAAATAATCTTGATTTCGAGACGCTTAAACAAACTCTGTACTGTACATAGAGCGCCTATGTCACCCTATTTTCATCCGGATCATAGACGTATCGGTCTTTATCGTCTGTCTAGCATAAAAGCATACTCGGCCATCAGTTCTGTGTTAGCAGTTTATTTCAAATACATCTTCTAGTCTACCAGTTTCTGGCCCGTATTGTTGAAAACATGACCTCAGGCCTTGGGGTCTCTTGATTTTACACAGGTTTCTATAAGAAAACCTTTGAATATTCCCTTTAAAAATCTCATATAAGGCCCAATGCTTCCATTGGTGACATGTAGCATTACCTATTTACTGTTCCAGCATTATAAAGGGTTAACCTGCCATAACTGTGGCAGAAACTACTTCATGTGCCGGTGTAGATTGTAGCGCCTTGCTTGAATGTTACTTTTAGTTCAACCGATTATTAATCGGAAGGTTATCGATTATACCCCATCCGATTGAACCGATAATCGATTGTGAAAAATTCAACCGATTTCTATCACTAATGGAAACAAAAGGCATGGTATGTAAAACACAAAAATGCTCGTGTATAAATATATAAAAAGCAAACCTTGAGAACCAAAAAACGTATGTACTCAATGCCTTTGCAGAAGGCAGAGCACCAAGAGAAACACCCTTAAGGGCCCGACGAAACAGGCCAGAGGACAGAAATCAAAACAACCATTCAAAACCATTCAATAATCTATGTAGAGCTGTTGTTGTACCTAATTTATCAGATATTGTTAAGCTTAGTAACAAGGTGACAAGTAAATAGGGTGATAAATTACCTGGCTTTTTTAAAGCAGACTACGGGAAAGTTGCTACTTGTTCAATATGGCTAGGCTATTTGACAGTGGTTATTTTGGCTGCATAGCCTATATCGTATAAGACCTTTTCTGTGCATATTTTCATGGAGGAATTTGGTCTAAGCACCGAATTCAATACCGAGTTCAATAAGCTACAGTACTGATAGTGACATGCTGCTATTTATAATTCATTATTTTCAATGTATATTTAGCTCACCTGGCTGTAATATCTCTAAACCTCATGCTACATCTTATGCGGTATACATTTCTCAGTTAATTCGGTTTGCCAGAGCGTGTAGTCATGTTGAGGATTTCAATGAACGTAATCAATATATTACAAATAAACTTCTTCAACAGGGCTACCGTTATTACAAATTGCGTAAATATTTTGCTAAATTTTACTATCGTAATTCTGATTTGGTTTTGAAATTCAATAGTAATCTAAAGACTCTTCTGCGAGAAGGTATTTCAAAACCCGATTTTTATGGGGATGTGGTTTACAAACTTCGTAAGATTTTGGGTCATGGCAATTTTCCAACTGTATTTGCTAAAATTATAAAACGTTTTGTTAAAAGAGGTTACGACCCAACTGTTTTGAGACACACCGCATGTTTGGTGTTCAACCCGTTTACAGTTGGACGCTATGCTTCCCTCTTTGATTGTGTCTGACGGAAGAGGGGGAGGACTCTGTGATGGGCAGTTTTTAAATCCCACTGGGACGAAACTGTTTTGATTTCTGTCCTCTGGCCTGTTTCGTCGGGCCCTTAAGGGTGTTTCTCTTGGTGCTCTGCCTTCTGCAAAGGCATTGAGTACATACGTTTTTTGGTTCTCAAGGTTTGCTTTTTATATATTTATACACGAGCATTTTTGTGTTTTACATACCATGCCTTTTGTTTCCATTGCGTGTGTTAGAGATTCACCTAGCAGGGATTACTTTTATTTACACTGTCCTGTGACTTTGGAACATGGTGGGGGTAAGAGTGAGGTTGGGTGCGCACCATAAACCGGTTTAAGCTCCCCAGTGGTGTTTTTGCCACTGACCGTTCCAAGGCGGTACCCCACTGTGTTCCTTTAATTGTTCGTTTTGTCCTCGTGTGTTTGCTTTGTATGCTAGTGAGTGTCGGTAGTGTATGTGTGTGTGTGTGTGTGTACATGATTGTGTGTGTGTGTGTGTTGTGTGTGTGTGTGTGTGTGTGTGTGTGTGTGTGTGCATTTCTGGGTGCTGTGGGGCTCGTTTTGGGGAGGCTGCGTTTTTGGTACGTGGCATTCCCTGTTTGATATTATTTTTGTTTTTTTGCCAGAGTGAGCTTTCTTAATGGAGGATTGTCCGTCGTCCGTCGTCCATCAACATTTTGATTCAAATGTTGATGAAACTATGCAGAGATGTTTCTTGCATGAAGCTCTACCAAAATTGTTCAGAGAATTCTATTCCATGCAGAACTCTGGTTGCTATGGCAAAAAAGGGAAAAAGCTTTAAAAGTCTTCTTCTTTGAAACAACAAGGCAAAGAGCTTATATATTGGCATGCAGCATTGTCTAATGGACCTCTACCAAGATTGTTCAAATTATGACCCCCGGGTCAAAATTGACCCCGCTTGGTGGTCACTTAGTTTTACATAGGCTTTAATCGGAAAAGCTTTATAAATCTTCTTCTCTGAAACCACAAGGCATAGAGCTTAGGTATTTGACATGTAGCGTTGTCTAGTGGACCTCTACCAACATTGTTCAAATTACCCCCGGATCAAAACTGACCCCGCCCGGGTGGTCACTTGGTTTTACATAGGCTTATATAGGAACAACTTTAAACTCTTCTTCTCTGAAACCGCAAGGCCTAGAGCTGAGATATATCGCATGTAGCATTGCCTAGTGGACCTCTGCCAAGTTTGGTGAAATCATGACCCCTGTGTCAAAACTGCCCCAGCCAGGGGGGTCTCTTGATTTTACATAGGAAAAACTTTTAAACTTCTCTGAAACCACAAGGCCTAGAACTAAGATATTTAGCATGCAGCATTGCTTTGTAGACCTTTATCGAGATTGTTCAAATCATGACCCCCGGTTGAAGATTAACACTTCCCGGAATGGGGGGGGGGGGTCACTTGATTTCGCATAGGCTTATATAGTCGACCTCTATGAAGTATGTTAAAGTCATGACCCCTTGTATTATTGGCAATTGATATACAGGTGAGCGAAATAGGGCCATCTTGGCCCTCTTGTTACACTAGTTATATTAATGCTACCAGTGAGTTACTTCACTTACACAATAAAGATTAAAAAAGAAATTGTGACCACTTGCAGAGGTATAAATTTTTGACAGCAAGAGTAACTATGTATTTGTATGACAATTATCAGATAAAGTGGTATTAAAAACGATAGCCGAATGTGTATGGCTCTGGACCATAGAACTTCACGAAGAAACCCGCGCGAATTAGAATGCGAGTTCTAGCATGCTCTTTTGCTCTTAATTCTTGTTTTTCTTTTCATTAGAAACGTTACTAAAGCATACTCGCATATTAATTTATACATGTACGAGGGTATTTCGTAAAGTTCACGGACTAGTCAATTTATGACATTAAATAAACAATCATTTAATTGAAACGCCTACCATTTTGAATACACATTCGAGTCGAATGTGCAAAACAAACATTGTATTTAATTTGAAACGTTTCTTAGAAAACAATTTAAGAGGCCCAGTATAATCGGCACGGACTATATAAATATCTAGTTCATATGAAAATGAAATGATCGCAATATGCAGGGATCAAATCAGACGGGAAATTATACACAAATGCAGTAGTGCTTCGTTCTTTGAGTTTATGGCAGACGAAGCCACTGACGCGTCTACTATGGAGCAAATGGCGCTCTGTTTGAGGTACTTTGCCCATACAACCAAGTCGGTTAGGGAAGATTTCATATTCTTTGCAGAATGTGAAGCTACTAGAGGCAAATTTTTTGTTCAAAGCTTTCCTGGCAAATTTCAGACAAGCCACTGTAGACATTAAAAAAAATATTGTCATGGCTACGATGGAGCATCAAACATGTCCGGAAAGATCCGAGGTGTTCAAGCGTGAGTTCGGCAGATAATTTCCGACATAGTGTACACCCAATGCAAAGATTATTGTCTAAACCTGGCTGTTATTCGTGCGTCCGAGGAGCCACTTGCCAGAAACATGATGAACACCGTTCACGAAGTTGCGTTCCTGTTTAACTTCTTGGACAAACGGTTGTTGCGTTTTCACGAATGTGATAATATGCGCTTGCAGACACTGTACTGGCGATGAAACCTATAGTTGACGTTTGTCGATCACCTATCAATGGAATTATCAGACCGGCTAATTGAAGATAGCGACAGGTTCAATGCACAACATCGTATTCCCAGTGAAATCGGTCACCTGAATGTCATGGTGCAGTCAATATATGTCACGTTTGAGCGTGATCTACCGACGGTATCTCAGGAAGATTACCAGCGTGGAGTCTATCGTGTGAGAAACAGGTGTGATAGGAATGGCCCTGTGTATGACAATGTAAGTGATACATTGGCACAAATTAACACATAGTTATACCCAAATGGTCAACATGCCTCAACTTTTTACTGTCAATGCCCTTTCCGACTACCACTGCGGATCGTTCGTTTAGCACTATGAGAAGTGTGAAACATCTACGGTCAACCATGACCACCGGTAGATTATCCGGGCTTGGTTTGAAGAACATTCACCGTGATCGACACAACCACTGGTTTTACGGTGGGGAATCACATTATCAAAATAATCTCTAAGCAAAAGTATATATATGAAAAATGTTAGAAAATGATTAAAGCCGTTTATCTGTTAATGCAAATTAAGCCTATCATACGACAACATAAAAGTATTATAGAACTACATAGGCCTCCGTCATAGTACATTGTACCATTCTGATTGTGCTGAACAAAAAAAAAACTTGAAAATAAAGTATGTTCCAATTTGTCAAATGTATTGCCTATTTTGCATGGGCTGCAGGTCCAGATGAGGTAAATCACTTTTCTTGGTTTTACATTTTTAACAGTATATTGCTTGAAGAAGGAACTCAAATTCCACTACCTTTTTAAAGCAGCATTTTAAAGAAAGACACTTTCAGTGAAACAAAAGTGGTCAAGTATGATGTTTATTTACGCAGAAATGACTAACACATAATAACTAATACACTTCTAAAAGTTTATTTATGCAATATGATCTCAACAGTACAATAAATGAATGAACAATTATTGAAAGCAAAGGGAAATGAAAAATTGAATACCAACATATATTTCTGTTACTTCACAACCATAGAATATATCTGTAAATCTTCTGCCTGTAGCACTTTCTGTTATCGAAATTATTGAATGTAGAAAATTACAATTGGAAAAATAGTTTGTGTATCAACAATTAAATCACAATATCAGGTCATTTGTTTGCATTTCAAAATAACTGAAGCATGGACAGATTTTAAGATTTTAATACAAAGAGTACATAAGAACAAAACATTTCTTCTGCTAAATCACTCGGAACTTGTGGGATATTGCTCCTATCATTTACAATGATCACAAAGAAGATTGTATTTGTATTACGAAACGCAAAATTATCAGAAAATTTTTCTGTTGCCAAGCAACCACATAAAATATAAGTATTTTTTAAGTTTCTTAGTCCTTTGAAGCTTCAATTTATTTTAAGTATAGTTTAGACATATTTTATTGCAAACTAGTATACAAGTTCGATAAAGGGTTCGGTTGTAAGTTCTTCCAACATTGTATAAAACGGTATATTTACATACATGTACAATTGATAACTTATGAACAATTGTACAATATTATGAATTATCATCAATATAATTCTCAACTGTTATGAGAGTAAATTAAGGATAACTTTTAAAAATAATAATATGAATAGTTTTACGAAATTGTATGGTGAACACGTTAAAGTGGAATTATGCGCATTTTTTCAAGTAAAAAATCCAGCTGAAATGGGTGTGTGTAAAAAAGGGTAGAGGAAATAATAGCTTTTAACCCAATACACTAAACTCTTCCTGCTACCAGAACGAAATAATAACTTTACAAATATTATTTTTCCTAATTTGACTGGGGCAGTCTTTTTAAAAACAACTGCATGCAGGAGTTGCTTCCCTTCCACTGCCGATATCTCAACGACAACAACACAAAGGAGATCACTGCGAAAAAAGGAACTATTAATTTAGTCCGATTTTTTAAATTCCAAAGCACCAATTTCAAATACTAATGCGGCATTATCATTAATTTAACATATTTAAATGCACAGCAACCGAAAATTGCTTTTATAAAACTGTCACCAAAAATACACTATGTGCAGTAAGATGCGCATAATGTCACTTTAAATAGAAAATTGAGCAAAAAGGGGGAAAACGAAGTTTTTGTCCCTGTCAAAAATCAATAAAATGACGATAATGAAATTTTCATGTTAATTGTATGGCAGTAGAAATATTGTTACATACATAAAAGTGTCCGATGTCACGTATACATTTCTCTACACGTGAACAACATTTTATACCAAACGAGAAGTTGGTGAACTTCTCTCTACATATTATATTAGATTTCGTCTTTGAGTGATAATAACAGACATTTGAAAAAAATGTGTTCAAGCAAGTTAGTTCAATACTACATACATTTCTTAATCTTGCACACATTAAATTAACGATTATACTATAATGTTAATAATCAAGTGATTTCATATTGGCCTTGTTATTTGTCCGAGGGTGGTCGTATTGGCACAAGGCCGAAGGCCGAGGGCCAATACGACTGCCCGAGTACAAATAACAAGGCCAATATGAAATCACTTGATTAATGATAATTTTATTATTCAACTTTACAATATTGGCAAAATAAACAAGAATATAGAGAGAATCTAACATGTTCATGAGTTGTGGATAAGGAAATCTTATCCAAGGGTTGAGATGCGTCACAAAAATGAAGCTCTGCCAGAGTGGTTTGGATGTATCTCAACCCGAGGGTGGAATTTTCTTATCCACAACTCAATGGACATGGTAGATTTTGTTTCTCACCGTTTGAATCGCATTTTTACACAAGTAAGAAGAAATAAATATACAGGAGGGGGGTGAAAAAATGAAAATCAACTTTTTCTCGAATTTTACTTCAAAACTGTTATGGATAGAAAATGATCTAACTAAGAAAATGAATACCCATAACCCTATGTTTATTTCAAAAATAAAAATTTTAAAGTCATTTTTCGATATCAGCATGAGTCTAAAACAAAATGGCGTCGTTTAAAAATCTAACGGAAGTGACTTCTCCGTATTGGCCCTCTCTTTAAACCAGTCAGAATGTTTGAATTCCATATTGGCCCTGTTTTCTCGTATTGGCCCTGCTTTTCTCATATTGGCTCAGTTATGCTTTGTATTAGCTCTACCTGTTTCATATCATGTGTGCAATTGATCTAATACAGAGTGTAATATTGTAAAGTTGAGTAATAATGGTATTTTCTTTGCTCGAAAACATGACGTGTAGATATGAATTCATATATCGATTTGGGGCTATTCTGGTAGCAGGAAGAGTTTAGTCTATTGGGTTAAAAGCTATTATTTCCTCTACCCCTTTTTACACACACCTATTTCAGCTGGATATTTACTTGAAAATAATAATTCCACTTTAAGTTTTCCGAACATAAAATTGAAGTGTTTCGGAACTTGTAAGAAATAACAAATGAAAAATACAATTCCGCCTGTAAATACCTAAGAGAATCTTATAAACTTATACAAGAAACAGCTTAAAGATACTGTTGAGGATTTACATCAGAAAAAAACTGAAATTGGACATTGATTTAACAAAGAAATTTCATCAAAAATATCTAGTGATAAAAAGATGTCAACATGTTATGAGAACATGAATGAAAGTGTGAGAAAGAATCGAGAGAATCGAAAGAAAGGGAACTTGAAGAGGTAAGGTCTGAAAATGAAAAATGAGTAGTTTGAAAAAAAAACCCAGAAAAAGTGTTAACAAACAAAATAATAACTTTTAGGGTCACGGGTTTAATCACGTATTTATAGGTAAAACTCGCTATTTGTGTGCGTTTCATGTTTATTTTATGGTTGATTGTGAATTTCACGCATGAATGAATTCGTAGACAGTTTAAATGTATACTACAATACTTTAGAAATGTTCAAGATTTCATACAGAAACGGACTTTTTCCAAATTATTTGTTATAAAGCAGTTTGCTTTGATGCTTACCCGGAGACCGCTGTGTACTAGGGGTTAGAACGTATAAGGAAACTGTCTACATTGCAGTTACGGGGCCTCTTGGTTTCATTTATACACAGTAAATCGCTTTGAATTGGCTAGGCTCTTTTATCGCGAATTCTCCGGTTTTCAATTATTGCCGAGGTTTTCAATTCACAGCAGCATACCTGGACAATCTGCAAACATTGTATAACAGTGGCAGTTTGAGTACGGTTATGCTCAAAGGTTATTACACTCTACATAGAATTAATAATAGAAACATATTTTTATATATTTGTCCGAAATATTCATTTCTATAATATCCAGAACTTCATAATCGAGAAATGGCAGTTCACAGATATTGACAAAATAACTTGAATCAGTTTTCGCATATGGTGGGAGCTCGGAGGAGCAGTCGCGGATTTCAATTCGCGTTGTCGTAGATTCGCGAATTTAAATTCGCGTTGTCGTAGATTCGCGAATTTTAGCGAGAATAAAATCTTCGCGAAATAAAAGCAATTTACAGTAGTAGTCACTGGTCCCATGTGTATGATTATAGAGTCAGTTCCATGTACGCTTTCACTGGATACACTAGCTTGAAATAACCCCTGAAGCCTGGGCTAAGTATGCTTTGTCTCTGATGTTTGGACAGAATGTATTCAATGAGAGGTGAGAGTGATGGCCTGCATCTATGAGTCTCTAACTGCTGCACCCGAAGACCCGATGAGAGAGATACATTATCAGATGGTTTTTGAAATTTGTATTGGGTCAATGATCATTGTTCTAGAACTGCAGGCCAAAGACCAGTTGCCTGGAAGAAGGTACAGGGAGCTTACGTTTACCTTACAGAGGTTAATATATGTGCCCTTGACAAAGAACGTGTCCGAGCGAGACTTTGTTCAACCTGATATGTTGATTCGGGCTATACCTTCGGCATCAGCTACTGTCAATTATTTGTCAATTATCTTGTGGCGTGACTATACTCAGTAAGACTTCAGCCTGCTGGCTCAGTTTGTTTTCAGATGAAGAAAACTCAGGTCCCTTCTGATGCTAGAACATCTGCACCAGGTATACTTAAAAGACTAAGGAAGTTATTTACTACCAATCTTAAAAGGCCGCAAGCAAGAAAAATACAAAACGAAAAGATAGAACACGCTCAAATAATAGAAGATTAAAACAAAACCTACAAGAATATGGATATTTTTGGTTAATAACTGAACAGACAAACAATTTACGGAGACTTATGGCAGCAACGGCATTCTTAAAGATGGCATTGTCACACAGCTGCAGTTCAAAAATTTAGTTCTAATAGGTGAAACAGTTATCCCAGCAGTCAGTCAAAGGTAATGTTTCGGTTGAAGAACGCTAAAACAATTATTTAACTAAATAAAGATTAAAACAATCAAGACAATCGTGAACCTAAGCTTTCTAACAAAAGCCAGAGCAAGTGCATAATGGCATTCAACAAGATCCCTAAGTCAGATAATAGTTGACAACAGAAACAATGTACTGGTAACACAGCAGACCAGCACCGCCCGTATACCGTACCCCAACACCGGAATATAGGCCCGCCTATACAGTATACAAAATAGACCGTGCTAGTCCAGGTGAGCGGGTATGCACGTGACCCCCTAAGTGTGACCGACCAGACCAGCACAACGATGGGTCCCAGCTGGGTGTCACGTGTGAATCAGGTAGGTTTTATAGAGGATGGCACGGATAACATCGGCTGGTGTGCAGGCGGGCGTCAAACCCGAACGGGACAGTATTAAGGCGAGTTTCACACACCAACGTAATTTGAAGACCATCACAACGGTACCAAACGTGACCCAGTTTGGTGCCGTAATCACGGAGGAGTCACTGTTGGAAGATGTCACCATACTCTGTATAGACGGGTCTCTATTCCGGTTTTTGGGTACGGTATACAGGCCGTGCTGGTCTAGGTGAGCGGGTAAACACTCGACCCCCTAAGTGTGACCAACCTACGCGTAAGTCTGGCCGAGACCGGACCAGCACAACGGAAGGTCCCAGTAAGATGTCAGGTGTGCATCAGGTAGATTTCGTAGAGGGTGGCACGGAGAACATCGGCTAGTGCGTGGGGTTGCATTGTATACATTTGTTTTGCTTAAATAGATATATACAAGGAAAGTTACGAGTAAACTGTTTCCTTTTTATCATTTAAACTTTGCTTTTTCTTTAAGATAAAATATATTAGACATTCAATACCTTATGAACCTCATCTAATTTTTGAACCCTCAGCTACGCTGTTAAATTGATAAGGGTTTATGATTGTGTTATACAGTACAAGTTTCTTTAATTGTGTCGTATGTTTGACTCTACATGTGTTGAAATAATCTGCCAGAAAAACATCATTATCATTTCAAGATTGTCCTTTTATTTAAAGCTGTATATATGGTAAATAAACATTTAGTATTTATGCTACGTCAATACATGCTTTTTAGCCAAAATTTTATTGAAGTGGGTTTTCGAAAAGCTCTTTTTGTAGTGTGTATACGGTATTCCTTCATTTCATCAACACAATTATTATTACAACTTGTCTAGAAAAGTTTGGTTGACTTTGATAAAGCTTTGTCAGAATGTCACTGTAGTGAGATAGTAACTCTCATGAGATGAGAGGTTTACTCATGGTAATGCCGCAATAATATAATAAACGAAACTTTCAACGCACCACCTTCCTTTTTCCTTCTTTATTTTATCAAACTTTCCCATATCTTCCAGCTTATTTTAGCTATCGATGCACGACTGATATCATGTTTTGCATTTATTATCAACCCTTCCAATTTTAGATATTGATGCACGAAAGCTATTTTGTCTTGCATTTATGATGACACTGGGCAGATAATTAGTTACACTAATTTAAAATGATTGAGTGGCACAAATCATATGGCAGAGAATTTTAATTTAACGTTTAAACCTCCGTAGACTGAACATGGGTTTTTGCTTTGATACTCTTCCTTAGGAAACCAACTCTCCAAATTAGCTTCCGTATGAAATTTGTATAAATCGATCATTTTGAAATTCATGTAATGGAAGTATCTACCCAGTGGCTTCATAAATGCAAGACATGATAGCTTTCGTGCACAGACGCGTCGTACCGACGATAGCCTCTTTAGAGGATGGTGGACCCAATAAGCACAATTACAAACAAAATTTCGTGCACAGATGGCAAAAATATGCTGAAAGACATTGGATTGATTTATATAATATAATAATATAATTAAATAAAGATGAAAAATGGCATGCAATGCGTAAGAAGTTTTGTTTAGTAAATAATAAAATTAAGTCAAAGAAAATGTTTACATATTTAAATAAAATCTTGTGAACGCTACTTGTAGGTGTTTGACGATACGCGAATTTGAAATAATTATTAAAACTGGTAAAGTTTTGTGGTTCTTTTCTTAATATGTGTTATATAATCATGTTGGTACAATTTAGATAAACTAACGCCATGTATATGACTTTTCTTTGAAACAAATAATAACAACAATATAGGAACGAGTTCTTACTGTACAAACTCGGCAACAAACAAGAAGCACAGTCGTTTAAAACAGCTACAAACCGGTCCGCTATATCACCGGTAGGCTAGCGAGCGGCTGACAGGCTATAATTGTAAATATGTTTCGAAAAAGGTATGCCAAATGACGTCAGAGTAAATACTCTTCAACTTGGTTATCGCGCGTCTTGCTGTGTCGGTACAAATGCTGTGAAATGGGTTAGAAGACCTAAAATTTGTCGAACACAATTGTACTTGTTTCGATTTTAGGAGTTTCTGATTGGATTTTGTTTGCAGAAGAGAACATTTGATTATGTCGTGCACATCATCTTGAAGATACATGTATATATCTGCTGGGTCGATAGACTTCGATAACAGGTGTGATTGATCCAAAACAGGTATAAAAGAAGCTGATAGCCAAAGCATAGGCCTTATTCTACCCGACAAACACATATATCTTGTTTATTATTAGTTATAAGGCTGATTAGTAACCAACGAATATGGTTTGAAAGATTTGTAGGTAAAATAAGTAAAATATGAAATTATAATACAATCAAACAACGTAAAAAATCATACTGAAAGATACTTTTATTTTTCAATTGTTAAAAGTGTAAGTGAAATTGCAATTGCAGTACTCAAACTTCGAAAATTCAAAGCCGTAGATAATCTTTTACTGCACATATTAGTTCGTATACAAATTAAAAATTATATTTTAAGCCGCAAATGATTGTCCTGGTGACAATGTCCAATGTGTGACAAAATCGAAGTAAAATATCTGCGAAACTGTATTGCACAGAATACAAAGAATACACTAGTCTATGCAAAACACTTGTGAACAAGGCATATATTATGTCTGGTTTGAATTGGAGTTTAATTATTGCAATGAGCACACGGGAAGTTATTCACCAGAATATTTTATTAATTCGATAATTGACTAAAATTAAATCACTATTTCGACGGAAAATGTCAGTACAAAACGTGATGTGTATCAATTTGGTTCCAAACGTCTCTTAAATTGTACTCATTCTATCATAAGTTTCAACTAAATAAGCAAATAAATTCTGGAATTTTGGAAATGGCACATTGTACTTAAATCAAATATTTGTTGTTCCAGTCCTTGATGACTGCATTGTGTCCGTTTGTCTGGCTTCAATGCATTTGCAGAATAACTTTCTGAATGTTGTCCTGAACTTACTTCCAGATAAACAGTAAAGAAAGAAATTCACGCAACTTTGATATTCCGGCACAAGAAATGCAATATTTGTATATAACAAAACTTTAGCAAATGTTTTCGGATCTTCAAACAAGAATACGTTAACGTCAGGATGTAGGTAACTATAAACCATACCTAAGATATATGGAATATGCAATAGCAAAAATGCGACAGATATACTCAACAATAAAATTGTCAATCGCTTATTTTCCTGTGCTTTTTTATCAATCGTTTCCGTATTGCTTGACATGCTGATTCGTGCTTTTTTCATAGAATAAAGCCTGAAAAGAATCAGCACGTTGCATATCACAACAACTATAACAGGAATGTAAATATAATAAACTGACTCTACATGGCCCCAGATTAGATAAATAAATTCCGTTAATTGACAATAAGAAAGAAATGTTTGTCCATTCCAAACTCTTCCTTCACTGTTTTCTGTTATCCATGGTACCGAAAACGCTAAACAAAATAGAAATAAAAAGCTTAATGTTATCTTAGTGTTTCTAATGCAGCACCACACGCCCAATTTTATGGGGAACATTACGGCTATGAAACGGTCAATCGTCCAGGACACTAAAATTAAGTTGGAATATACTTGAAAAACAGTGTAGGTAAAGATAAGTATTTTGCATTCCAAGCTAGACCTCGTTTCGGCAAATTTTTCAAGTATTCTATTAACAAATTTACCAGTTACAGTAAATAAATCAGCGAATCCTAGAAAAATCATGTAAAGTTCACAAGTATGCATTGGCTTTATTTTCATAGCTATAAGAATAGTAAGCGTGTTTGTGATTAGTCCGGGTATTGTTGGAAAGTACACAAGAGAATCTATCAAATTTCTATAGTGATCATACTCCGGGAAATCTCTGTATGTGAGTTTCAGTACTACACTCCCTTGTGTCGATTGATTATCAGACAAGTGCGTTGTTACCAAGTATGTGCAATTTTGCGGAAATGACGAATTGTTTGCACTTTCGAAGCCTTGTAATTCATCTTTCGAATTGAAGGAAGAGTTGTCTGCTGAATGACTTCTTTCCTGTGTTACATTCTGACCACTTGTTGGTTGTTTTGCTGATGTTGATGTTTGTAAATGTGTTCTATCCTCTGATGTGTTGTCGAGTTTTGTAGTCTTTTTCGACGTCAAATGTTGGCTATTTGCTTTCATATTTGCTTGGAAAAAAGCCAGAATCAACACAACGAGGCTCACCATTGATAGCAATGAACATCCCATTATAACCTGTAATAAAGAAATCATGTATGTTTAAGACTACCCTTCAACTTGATCAGTTAACTATTCTTTTCTTGAAATAATGGCCACCGTAGATGAAAACCATCCTTGAGTGACAGTTTAATACAAATCGGTCTAATTAAACTTCACCATTTCCGCTGAGTTTAATGGCAGGAATAGCCTTAAGTTTAAAATATTATAACCTAATTTCTTCCTAAACCACTGGCTTACGATTTTACCAAATTTCAAAGGAATAGTCATTGCTTGGCCTTCTCATAAAATTGCTGAGTCCACCGCTGCTCAAATAGTCGACAGAGTTAAAAGTATAAACACTTTTAAATAACATCTTATTAAGAACTGGGCAAGTTTTTACCAAACCTTTGTTTGTTTTCTTCTTAAATTACAAAGACTGTTCGCTTCAATCTATGGTTTATATGAAGCACAGCAGCACTGATAGTTTCCTTTTTACATGTGCAGAATGCTAGAATAGATCTTTTTCATCCATTTCAAAGGGACATACCCTGTAACTGATGTCGACCAAAGAACTTCCAAAACATAAATTGTAGAATCTTTGGTTCCTCTTACACCTGTTCAAACTATGTCGTATAAATATCGTTTGTTTTCTTTTTTGTTTATGTCCCATCTGGCTTATTCTGTTTTTCCACTTGTTATAATCACAATCCAACACATTTACATAATTATGTATTTCATATTTCAGTGTTTTACTGCATTTTTATTTCACATATTTTACTTCTATATATAAAAAAATTCCGAATTTTCGCAAAACAGTAACCTAGTATTAATAAATTTGTATCATTAATGTCACACACTTCTTTGAAATCTGTATTGTATTTTAAAAAAGGATTAAAAGTATTCCCCTTCATTACACGACAGCCCTTTCAATATCAGTAACCTTTAGGATTACAATATTTGTTCCTGATCTTCCCCAACCCGCAATGGGACGCTACCGATATACAGAGTTATCCGATAAAATTGACATGATTTGCTTCCCTTGATTCGCGCACCTGCTCATTGGGTAGTTCCGGTTTCCGGTCGACAAATAAACATCGAAAAAGCGAAAGATTTTTTATATTTTATAATAGATATTAACGATATCTCTACGACATCAGTATAGCTGTAAGTATCAATCAATGCTTATGTCGACTACAGTATGTGGCTATCATGCAGTTGCTATTGCGTCAGTTGACCGTGTATTGTATGATGTCAGGGTCGTCGTCAATTTTGTGCACATTGATCTGTTGATGACATATTATCATGGTCGTCTTCTCATACGTATTGGTGTTAAATAGATTCAATCAGCGAAATTAGTTTACGACTGAGTAAGATATACTTGTCCATTTTAAATGGCATTTAAGCTTTATTTTATCGTTCATTGTCTGAATGTGATATAGTATGTATCCTCGAAGGACCAGTTTCAGTGACCCTAAGAATACTTCAGGCAGAATTACCAAATCTATTTGGGAAGACCTATTATCTTTATGAATTACTATTGTGTTATTAGTCCTTTACTTGTGTGATGTATAATAAAGTGGAAAATATTCCAACAAAATTATATAGTGCTGTTTATCATAGACACCCCTGTTTTGCACTACAGATACTCAACCGAACCTATTTCAGTGACCCCTACTACATTTGTAAACTAGTGACAATAGCCGGTAATTTGCATTTGCTCAAAGTTAACTATCACAAACTGAACAAAAAATAATAACCAGCGTGGGACTTGTTTTTATTGAGATACAGAGCATATTCAATTTGATGGTTACACCGTATTTTAAATACAATGAAGCACAAGGGGTGGGGTTCAAAGAGTGAGCAAAAAATGATTTTTTTTACATAAAAATGTAATGATATTATAAAAATGTAATGATCTTTAGTTGTCATATGCAATAAGAATCTGTTTACCATATCTCATAAAAATATGAAGACATTTGCAAACTTATTTCAATAAAATCAGATCTGAAAGTTAGTCCACACTCCTCAGACCAGCCATTTTTCCATTTAAAAACTATAAGCAGATCATATGCTTTGAACATAACTTTTATCAAGAAGTTCTTATAGGTCAGCTATATCTCCATACAAACAGGAAGAAAACAATACAACAGTCTTTTCGGGCAAGAAAATTAGTTGAAATAATGTTTAATCTTTAAAATCTTATCAAGAATTGTCAACACTTTGCTATGTTTCTTTTGTACAACTTAATTGATTTGCGGACAACCAGTCTAACGTACTAGACGAAAAATTCTAGGTTTAGGTAATCAGGCGAACAGTCACTTCCTTTCATAAATTATACAAGCAATTCATTAATTTATGGAATTTTTACTTCAGGTTTATGTGGTTCAACTTTCTTCACAAATGGAGCAGATCATTCACATTGATGCTAGAGATAAAGCTAGTCCAGCTCGAAGAGCTACATCGGGTGGAAAGAGATACTGTGTTCTGTGCAAAAAGTATGAAGGCCAAATTCTTGACAATGGAATGAAAGTAAAACTACATAGAATTACAGGAGGAAAATCAAAAAGTGAGGTCACACGAAGGAAACTATGGCTAAGAGGTCTAAAACTTCATCGTCCAAATTTGCCTGTGTCAGATAACACAAGAGTGTGTATGTTGCACTTTGATGCCCCATATATTCGCGGAGAATCTGTGCCCAAATATTACAACCTTGAAAAAGCAACCAGTAAACCAAAATCAAGAAGACCATTGACTGACCAGCTGGAGGGTGATATATCACAACCATATTCCGGTGAAGATGAAGAGGAAGAAATATACTATGCAAGTAAACTTGTAGAGGAAATTCCAGCTACATACTATGACTCCATATACAGCTGTGAAAATGAGGTGGAGATTTTCCAGGAGGAGCCATCATACAGGGTTGAAGAGTCTGAGCAGGAAACAAAACAACATGTAGATCATTGCTACAACTTGAATCCTAAGCCTACAAGAACTGTTGAAGCAGAGACACAAACTTCTCCTTGTTCTCTCAAACCTGAAGACATTTCCCATAATGATGAAAAGACAAGATTCTACACTGGCTTTCCAAATTATGTGACATTTATGCTGTTTTTTGAAACTTTTTTGAAGCATGGGGCAGACAAACTCACTTACTGGGAGGGTCAGAGACGATCTGTCAGTGAAAAACATTACAATCAATCTCACATATCTAAACCTGGGAGAAAAAGGAAACTAAGACCTCTGGATGAATTTTTCATGGTATGCATTCGCCTAAGATTGGGGCTGCTGCAAGAACGTCTAAGTGACATATTTGGTGTGTCTGTCATGACTGTGTCAAGAGTTATGAACACATGGATTAACTTTATGTACGATCACATGCAGTGTCTAATTCCATGGCCAACAAAAGAACAGATTCTTACTAATTTGCCCAGATGTTTCCACGAAATGCCGGACACACGTATAGTGATTGATGCTACAGAATTCTTTTGTGAAAAACCAGGTTCTCTGAAAGCACAGAATTTGACATGGAGTGATTATAAACACCATAACACATTTAAAGTCCTAGTTGGTGTAGCCCCGAATGGCTTGGTGACATTTATTTCTAGGGTATGGGGTGGCCATACTTCGGACAGACATATTGTTCAAGAAGATGGACATATGTTCATCCCCAAATTGGAGCCTGGAGATGTAATCATGGCCGACAAGGGCTTCACAGTAGCAAATTTACTTCCTTCGTCTGTAGGTTTAAATATGCCGCCATTCATCTCAAAGTCACGACAGATGACCAGCTCGCAGTTTTTTAAAACACAACAGATAGCTTCCTCACGGATAGTTGTTGAAATGAAAATGGAGCAGATAAAGAATTTCCGTTTGTTGCAAACTGTACTCCCATTGTCAGAAGCCCATCTGGCTGAACAAATGATCGTTATTTGCACAGCGATGACAAATTTGTATGAGCCATTACTAAAGTGATATTGTACATCAAATAAGAAAACTGTTTATATTTGTCCATCTGATATCATGGACTTGTAAATGTGGTCATTTGTTACCTATTAAATTTGCTTGTGGCCTGGGTTTCTACATGAAAGTATAATTTGAAAAAGAAAAGACAGTGTTAGAATTTTATATAAACTGTTAACAGATAACATATATTCAGTGCAGTAGATAAATTGACACATAAGCAGTATGGTGTAAAAAATTAAACAGCACATGTATGTTAATGATATGTGTCATGTGCAGTAATAAGGACAAATACTGTCTGATGTTGCTTTTTTTTCTAGCTGTTTACATGTTTTATTAAAAAAGTATGAACTTTTAAGGTTATGAATGTGATATGCACCTGAAAAATGAATTATTTACTTTGCCTACATTTAACTATTTAGGATGCACATCACCTTATAAGTCAATAGTTGTATATCATAATTCTGCTTGTGACATTTTTTAACTTCTCCCAGAATGCTTAGAGTACAACCTACATAGAAACATCAGTTTCTAACGAATGTTAATTTAATAAAATGTGGTCTCATAGGCAAAAATATTTCAGCACTACAAGGTTTGATATATATCATAGACCAGAACCATATGTTAAGTACAAATAAAGTCAAGATATTTGGTAGAATATGTAGTCCATGACCTTTTTACGCCCATGTATCGATATCTCGCTATATCGCCGATATTTTTAAATTGATGTATCGGTACAAAACTTTTGATCAATAACATCCCTAACGAAATGCCTTTTACAGCTGTGGTCACACTTTTTCTCTTTCTATTTTTTATCTAAATCATTTTCAAGCAGAAGGTGTAGGACAGTTAGATCTTGGTCAAGTTTTAGTAGACCAAACCTGACATCTGGGAAAAAAACCTGCTGTATTGGTCCTAGTTCACACTCTGGGAGCGCCATTTTGTGAGCTGTCATAACAGACATGGAATGTGTATGGCCACAAATTCTTGGTAAAATTCTATTGTTGGTTAGACTAGACTATAATGTTCAGCTGTTATACGCCCTTGATTCATAAAGAATAATGTTAACACTGAAGCACCTTCATTTATGAGATTTTGCATGTTAAATATTTTGATAATTTTGGTATATATATTGTATATGTTTAGTGCAAAGAGAGATTTATTTTTAAACTAAAATGGTTTCTTTATTATATGTCCTAGTCATTATCATTTTACTTAGAAAAAGTCATTGTACGATGAAGCTTATATTTACAATCCTCACCAGGCAAAGAAACATACTCCGTACTAGACACAATACTAGCCACTTTTTGTGTGAGCTGAAATCCAAACATTTCTTACTTATCACCATGATTGGTAATCCAATACTTATGTTACAGACCATACAAATTGAATTACAGTTGGATAAATCTAATTCGAAAACCTATATTGTCCAATTGTGATTGGTTGTGAAATGACCACAAGACTAATGAAGCCTGCATGGTTAAACACTGGTTGTACATGTAGCTGACCACTTAAATGCAGAAGCGTGCAGTGTTTGATTTCGCAAGGCAAATTATGAAAGGAATTGCTTGACATCCAACACACTGGCAGTTTTGTCAAATGTAACTACAAGACAAAAACTAGACCTATCACTAAATGTGAATAATACCCTCAAAAGACTGCTTTATAAACTGATGAAGTATGTAGTACTAAACAGAATACTTTGCAAAAAAAAAATAAAATAGAGATATTGTTCTTGGCAATAACTCTGTAATTTGTCAAGATAGAGTTATGGTTCTTGTGCACTGCACTTCCTCTCAATGTGCTTGACCATTGTATGAAGTTGTATTGAATTCCAACAAGTAGTTTTCAAGTTATGCTCCGGACAAGGAAAATGCAACAGACTGCCTGACCAACCACCGGGTGACTCCTATATACCCCCCCCCCCCCCTAAACTTAATTTTGGAGGCATAATAGCTAGATCTATCACACAGTATTTCCTGTATACCTCTTTGTTAAACAGGTGACCACTAGGGCAGATCCAATATTGACCCCAGGGGCATAATTTTAACAAATTGAAGAGGTCTACTAGGCAATGCTACATGTAATCTAAGCTCTATGTCCTGTGGTTACAGAGAATAAGAATTATTAAGTTTTTCCAGTATTAGCCTGTTTTAAGAGTCGATTTTTAAAGTTTTTCCATAGCAACCAGATATCTGCATGGAATGGTATTCCTTGAACAATTTTGGTATTGCTTCATGCAAGGAATATGTCAGCATAGTTTCATCATCATTGACCCAGTGGTTCCAGAGGACATGTCATTTGAATCAAAATGTTGACGGACAATCGTCAATCCTTAAAGCTCACTAGGTGAGATAATAAAAACAGGAAATCTGCCAATCATTTAATAAACTATTTAATATCATCTAATCTATCATAAATTAGTGAATTAAATAACTACTCTATTTACAGAAAAAATCATACTAATAAAAAAGATGTGCTAAATATGTGCACCCCCTCCCGACCCCTTCGTTCTGTGTTCCCACTCCTGTTTCTCACTACCTATCCCGCCACTTCATACTAGACATGTGTTGGCGGATACCTGATGTGAGGTTGGACAAAACGTAGGGGTGTTCCCAAAATTATCCATTGTCAGCCAATAAACAAAATTAAATGTTTCTGTAATTCATTACAATTATGTTTTTAAACTGGTGGCTTAACTTTTGTTTGTAAATAAAAGACTATGTGCTGTCTACTGAGTTCATTTTTGAAAATTTCACTGTCATCATTTTTGCACAAAATGTTGTTACTGATTGAAAGTTTAGGATATTGTGTTATAGTGTAAGAATCAAGGTGAAACTTATCAAACAAAAATTGAGAAATGATTTTCGTGATGGGAAGGGTGGGGGAATAAGTATATTGTGTAATTGAATTAAGGCCAAACGTGTTAACAAAAATTCGAGAAAAAACACTTCTCTTTTCGGGGTAGGGGTAGGAGAGGCTTTAATTTTGCCATTTCTTAATATTCATTCATCAAACGTCCATACTATATTTCTTATAACAACAAGGTCAAGATGTATCCCCTCTACCTCTCCTACCCCTACCTCTAACACCCACCCCCACCTGACCAACTCCGAAAAAAGTTATCGATTCTTTTACACAGTAAATAGTTTTAAAATATCCCCTCAATGCCATCCCCCCCTCCCCCCAAAAAAAAGTTGTTTTTTTTCTCGAATTTTTGTTAACACGTTTTGCCTTAATTCTTACATAATTACACAATAAACTTATTCCCCCATCCTTCCCATCACGAAAATCATTTCTCAATTTTTGTTTGATAAGTTTCACCTTGATTCTTACACTATAACACACTATCCTAAACTTTCAATCAGTAACAACATTTTGTGCAAAAATGATGATAGTGAAATTTTCAAAAATGAACTCAGTAGACAGCACATAGTCTTTTATTTACAAAAGTTAAGCCACCAGTTTAAAAACATAATTGTAATGAATTACAGAAACATTTAATTTTGTTTATTGGCTGACAATGGATAATTTTGAGAACACCCCTACGTTTTGTCCGTTTTCCGATGTCCAACCTCACATCAGGTATCCGCCAACACATGTCTACTATCACGCTTTCATGTCTTTTATTTCCTACGACAAAAGATACTGACGGCATTTATTTTTAATAATGCTTTACTATTACTCTGTAGCTTAAAATGTCATGTTTACTGGTTATTACTTCTGAATCTGTTTGCAGAAGAGAACATGATTTTACTAATGATACAGACTCTTAGCATTACAGTAAGAAAGGTTTGTATATACATTTCAGTGCATCATAATACCGACCACCTTTAAATAATATCACGTGCAGTTCCGACTTCCTGCTGCTTTTTGGATCGGGATAACTGAGTCCTCAACAGAAGCCCATGTTAGATCCTTTTCTGCACAACCTTATTTGACTTCATTGTAGTTTCATCGAGAATAGAAGCGACAATATTTGAAATATTAGCCATGGCAATCTTATCTTTCGAGCGTATCTGTTTTGACGATTTGCTCGTCGGCATTTTCAGTTCTATATACAAATGTATACAAGACGACGGAGAAAGAATGCTAAAATAATCATTAAAAAATCTTGGCAGGTTTGAGTCTTGCTTGATGTTTCGTTTTACTATTTTTAATCGTTTCGTTGTATTAAATGTATTTGCTATTGTCTTTGATCAGCACGGCTGGAGATCCAAGACACCATTGCGGAATGTGATATCTGGTACAGTACAAAATTGATTTTATTTCAATCGCTCCTAATACTTTTTTCCGAAGATTACCGACAACATACGAAATATTCATGAGTGCCAGTTCAGTATTGACGCAAAATAAATACTATGTTGAGCAGTAAATCAAAACTTCATGTTGATTAAATATATTTCTCTGCATGAAACCCATTTCGTAGAAATGTCGAAGGTTAACACGTGAATTAACGACTACGCATGTAATTCTAGCGGTTAATGTGTGCTTGATCGCATCTAAAACTGTATGTTTTTAACGTGGTGAAACAAAAAATACAATTAAATCCTAAACAGAAATTGTCCTGACGCACGTCTGGTTTACTTGATTAATGTAACGATACCATCTACACTGACTTTATTTACTGTTTTTGTTTACGCATTGACGTCCATTATCAAGACAAACTGTGATGTCATTGTATTGCCCTTTAGGAGAAAAGGCGATAGATAGGGATAGCTTTGGCCATCCGTCCGTCACAAAAACATGCGTCCGGCACAAAATCTTAATGTTGTCTATAACGTTATGACAAAAGAGTCGTGATGCCGCCAAATGTTTTATGTCAATGGCATATTTGACATACTGATGCCTCTGTTTGTACTTAGATTTTGTCACGAAAACTTAATATTGGCTATAACTTTGTTTTTTATAAAGATTTCTTCATCAAACTTTCAAATTGTACTACTTTAAAAAAAGGGTCGTGAAGCCGCCAAACTCTGTAGTTGAAAGTCATATTTGATTTATATCTTTCAATTTACAAAAACGATTATAAATTTTATTGTCATAACAGTTGCTTTGGAAAATTATTTTTTTAAATAGTTTAGGATTTTGTCTTGTAAACCTTTTGGTTATTCTGACAAAGTGTGTCACAAGTGTTCTACTGAACACCCATTTAGTTTATCTTGGAAGTAATTTATGTTATGTCCGCCCTTTTTGGTTTGATAAAACGTATGGATACAGGTTTGTCCTTTTAAATTTGAATAGAGCCTATTTCTATACATTTCTTACACTGGATGCCCTTTCTTGTGACACCACAAAAGGCACCATTTCTATTCGCAATTAACTCACGCTTCAAAACTTCATGGTTATTCGTTACCATAACTTCGTAACTTGAACCGTTATTGTGTCCCCTGAACATTCGAACAATTTCTAAAAAAGAATAACAGAAAATGTTACATCTTCTTTCTTATGAAATATAAGCTTTTCGTGAAACTGTACTAAATGATTTAAGAATTTTTACTCATTTTTAATTTTATACAAAATGACAATATTGATACAAGCTATAAAATGTCACATCGAAATGAGTTGTAGTGTTTTTAAATCTCCTTTAAAGCCTATTTAAAATTAAAATTAAAAACGGCGCGTATCAAAGAATTTCAGTATGGCCGGCCGTTGTCGTGTAAAGCTTGTCTGTCGTATAAACCCCATGTTTATATGACAGGCCGATTTCGTTAAAAAAACCAGTAATGGTAGGATAAAATTCCAATATCTCTAACATTGCTATGGAGAAATATAATTATGATACATGTAGATCCTTTATTCGATCGGCTTTGTTACATTAAATTACTATTGATATTTTCTTTTAAATTAATCTTGACTGAGCAAATCCCTAAAACGTTTTGTAGAATACTGGGAATTGATCATTGTAAGGTAAATAAATAATTTGAGAAGAACTAGTTTTAAAGAATAAATATGTACCAATTGTTTATTTCTGACACTGATGTAAACTGTTTAAATCTGCCTTCACAAATTGTATTTGGACTATTATTTAGAGCAGTAGTAAGTAATTAAAGACTTACAATCTGTAAAACAAACTTTTAAAAGTGTTTTTTTAAGAAACGCACACGATTTACTATAAAAAAAATTCAAACGTTTTAGCTGCTAAAGAAAAAAACATACCAATTCCATTTATATTTTCATGTATCACTGAAACTTAGACAGATATTGAGCGCATAGCCATAATCTGCAGTACACTATGTTTGTAATTCGCTTGCAATAATTACCGCAAATATAAGAGTTTTTCCATTGGTAATTATTCGAAAACGTTACATTGACACACTTGAAGTGTGCTGCTTTTTAAGTTTCGCTGAATTATGCCTATTTTCTAGAAAGCATACATTTTCTTCTTTAATGGAGTATATTTTACCATGCAAACTTTGAAAATATCAATGCAGGCTCTTCGTACTTACGTTTTACAAATCCAGCAAACAAATATTCCAGTACTCACTTTTTAATTTTGTTTTATATGTTAAAGAGCCTTTGTATTTGTCCTTCAAATTTACCGAATACTATTAATGGGTTTAGATAAAAACGAAGAACAATTTCAATATGTGTTGTTTCAGAAAATAGCTCTGTCTCGCACACGGTCTAAATTGTAAGGTAAGAAATTCTCTGCATATATACTGTCGGTGTTCATACTTGATTGCTACCTATGGATATTCAAAAGCTATACATTATTCAGGTGAATTTTAATTTGAGACAAACACGCTTGAATTAAATCATCAACGAACTTCAGACTTTGTGAACAGACAAGCGAATGCATTTTGGCGTGTTTAAATATAATTTCAGCTCTGAACCTTGACTTATATTGAAATATCAAGATGGTGGCAAAATTAGTACATGTATTTCAAAACACTTATTTTGAACGACTTCAATGGTGAATTAAAAACAATAAATAAGCAGAGGACTAGATACTTGAGCTAGACACTTTTCATATTTTCTGATACTTTTCATTTACAGACTTGTTTTTCCAGCAAAAACTCATGAAACTTTACGTAACCGGTGTATACAGTATATACAATTATAGACTAATTTTGTGGTCTCAAACATTAGGTAGCACTCCACACTATTTTTGGCCCTCGGCTTTCTTCGAGCGACACCAACAAAGTAGTTGTATCACGTATGAAAAACCTGTGAACCTGAAAATAGAATAAGTGTTTCACTGTGAACACACTGCCAGTGCGAACGTATTAATACAATTCGGTAGTCTAAACAGCCTTTCTTTCCTGAAAATTTGAGTTCCTATTTATACCGTCGGAGACCAGAATTTACTGCAGTCCGAGACCATTCTAGCCCTATTTTCCGAACCTGTACAAAATTACCTGCAAATATTTCACACTAGGTGACACTGTTTCTGGCTTGCAGACTATCTAAATAAGTAATCAAACACATTGAACATGGTGCTTAACCACGAAAATATTTTGCTAGCAGTAAAAGTATGTACCCCCCCTGTAAAAAGCTTGATTTTCTAAGCTGTAGTCCTGATTCTCACTTGTTTACAAAATGTCACCATCTGCGCATGTCATCTGTGCACTGGCTTTCCAGACCCATGTTTTCGCATTTGCAAACATGCAAACTAAAACTCAAACAACAAAATTTGGCACTTAAATTTGATTTAAAGTTCACAGGGCTGTTTAATTTCCTTATATCTCTAAACTTTATAGAATTACCCCTGACCAATTCGAATGTGTGGCTAAAAAGTGTGGAGTGCCACCTTAAGGACTATCTAAATCCTATTTGATGAACATAATTTTTACTTCTTACTGATATTTAACTAAACCTTAATGTAAATATTAAATTTTGTTGTTCTCTTATGCTTAGTTTTCATTTTATTAGCATTTACATTCCATTGCCATTTCGTGCTTATTTCTGCATTTTCTGTCTATCTTTATGAGGGGGTATATAGGCAAACATTCAAGAACATATTTTGAAATACCAGTCAGATATGCCTTAAATTTAGCCTGAAATACACTAAGCATACTTCAAATTACTATAATATACTAAAAAATTATCAATCAGAATACAGAGGCTTGGATAATCTATACCAAATAAGGTAAAAACTGTAAAAAAAGTGGCTATTTTGGTACTTTAACATCAAAATTACAGTATTTCATTCAAACCGACCCGTTCTATATGCACAGGAAACAGAGTTGACACTGCTTTTCAGTTCATTGCTCATTTCTATGGTCTAACTGCATCCCTAATCAAAGTACATGGCAACTAAAATGCACACACTGTAGGCTGAGAAGTATAAGGGAGACAATTCAAATATAATATTCTTGACCAAGTAATTCATGACAAATGGCAAGGACCACATGTGTCCAGTATTCAATTTCAAGTTGATTTTAGTTTAAAAGACAATAATTTAAGTGTATTCTTCATGTGATTAG
Organism: Saxidomus purpurata; assembly: GCA_022818135.1. Classification (NCBI taxonomy): domain Eukaryota; kingdom Metazoa; phylum Mollusca; class Bivalvia; order Venerida; family Veneridae; genus Saxidomus; species Saxidomus purpurata. The sequence goes on along the minus strand of JAFMSR010000003.1, from coordinate 40,025,029 downwards.
ACATCTTATTAGAAATTAGGGGAAACGTCATTTGACGTCTGGTGTAAATGACATCATTAGGACGTCAAATGACGTCATTTCCGTGACGCTGTAAATTAAAGAGTTTAAACAGAATAACAGTATTTAAAGTTACACGCAATGTTTTTTTGGATAATATTTGGAGTTTTAAATACCTGAATATGGGAAGACCTAAAACAAGAAGGAGCTGCAAACATTCAAGAGGAAGAAAAAAGGGTTATTTCAAGCCTGGGCACCTTAAACATGAGGCAAGCTATGGAAATATACACTTACAAAATGATGAATCAACTGCAGAAGTACATTCAAGGCTGACACTATCAGAAGCTGTGGATGTTCTACACCTGACAAAACACAACACCACAGAAAATGAAGCTTTACCATATAAGCTTAGACCAAAACCTGAAATAGAAACAAATGAAAATGGTTATGATGGCGAGAAAGATGAGAATTTCATCGTTGAGAAACAGTGTTTAGTGACACTTATGTCTGAAATTCACAAACAACACTGTGCTAATGCATGCATAATCATCAACATTGAAAGAAGGCATGGTTTATGCGTGACACTGTCAGTCAACTGTCAAAGCTGCCACTACAGAAGTACCCCGGTCGAACTGTCATCCCGCATTAAGAAGAGAAGAGGTGTCGGCACTGCAGAACTTAATGAAAGGCTGCTGCTTCCAGTACTGAAATCCCGGATGGGCATAGATGACGTATCATATATGTTATCATGCCTAAACATCAAGCAGCCAAGTACCTCTTTAATGCAAAGGAAACTGAATGACCTATCGGACAAGGCAGAGGAAGTAGGCGAGCAACAATTACTCGAAAACCAGGAGTATGTCAAGCGCATACTGACTCTGTCCGGGAGCACAGCTGGGGTAGATGTACAGACAGACAACGCTTTCCCATGCCGACCCCAGGGTGGTGGCGAAAAGTCAAAGCAGAGTTTCAGTGCCGTGATTGAGCATACTACAACAAAATGCCTTGTAATTACACAGTCAACTGCAAACAAGTTCTGCAAGAAAAAAGAATGCAAACACGAGAACTGCTCAAAGAACTACCCTACACAGGAGTCCATTGCGGCTAGTGAGCGGATACTGCTTAATCGAAATTTGGATAAGATTCGTAGAAATAAAAAATTAAAAATAAATTCTATAACAACTGATGCCAGTAGCCAACTGGCAAAAGCGGTCCGTGATTATAAAACAGAGCATAGAATTTCAATGAAACACTACAACTGTTATATTCATAAACTTAGAAATTTAGAAAAGAATCTAAGAGCTGTCAAAATACAATCAAAGCTTCCGACCGGACAAGAAAAGTCTGCATTTATCAAAACTTTGGCAGCCGCAATCAGAGCACGCGTTAGATTAGAACTGCAAAATGCGAAAACATTAAAATATGATGATAATGACTTCCTTTTAAAATGCACTTCAGCCTTTGAAAATATTATTCCATGCTTCAGTAATAACCACATAATGTGTCGCAAAGTATCAACTGTGTGTCAGCACTATATGGCTGCGCTTGGAAAGTACACCACCAAACATCTGCCATACGGTCAACATATAAAGCTGAACAATGCCGACATACAAAACATCAAATCAGTAATTCGCAAAACTTTAGATGTGCATACAATAAAAGGAGTTGCAGAACTTTTCAATACAAACAGGTGCGAAAGCTTGCACTCTACAATTTTCAACTATGCTCCAAAATTTTCATGCTGGCCGAGAAATTTTGCTGGACTGTGTCATTCCGCAACTCAGTCTAGAACACTCGGGAAAGGAGTTGCAACTGTCAAATTAGCAGGTGCAATAGGCATAAATGTTAAACGCCGATCACAAATGTACTTTCAGCTTAAACGACTGGACAGAAAGAGGAAGTACCATGCAGAGCGCAAGGAAACAGCTGCGTATAAGCAATCTAGATACTTCCTGAGAAAACGCATCAACAACAGGTCTTTGTTCCAGGAATCACTTTATACTGGACAACCATCAGCATTAAGTCAAGAACATAGCTATGGTGTTAACTCCTGATTTCATAACACATGTTTGTACTGAGAGGTTCTGTTAATAAACTATAAATTGAAGTGATAAAACTATATAAATTTCATATCAATAAACTTGTTCACAAAGTAACATGACTGTATTACCTTAAAAAATGCACTTCTTATAGCCATGATGGCCAACACATTCCCCTTCATTTTTACAAATTTTCCTACTAAGATTTACTCCTGGACTTTCATATGACAGATGTTCAACATTAACACACAAGTTTTTGTGACACAAATGGGACACATGTGTACCAGGGTCCAAATGTTCCTGGCCACGGTGATGCACATAATACACAAGTCGGTGGATGGAAAACCGAATTCTTTGGTTATTAACAGTTAACCGTAACACACCATAACCGTGACGGTCCAGTTCCCCACGCCAAATTCTACATTCATTAATGTACTCAGATTTATTTTCAACACTATCTGTTACTTTTTTAATAATTTCTTCATTTAAATTACTTTTGAAGAATGCGTTGGCCATAATTTGTACTGAAATGAGTAAAAAGCAGTAAAAAGCAGCTTTTTGGCTGTAAATGTCTGAAAATGACAGTCAAACACTGCAGCAATAGCACTGTTAATAGTGATAAAACACATTATTTACCAGTTTTAACTCAAAAATGAGATAAAATCATGTAAAAACTGCATTTAAGGCAGTTGCAGCCACATTATGGAATTTGCATATTTTTGGGAGAAATTTCAGCAGTCAATTACCTCCCTTTTTAACAACCATTTTCTGCTTAAATGCAATACACAGGCTCTAATTTCTGCCATATTTGTTGACTGCAAGGTTTAAAGTGTTCATCTATAAAATATAGATGGCAAATGTTCAACTTTGAAAATCGCCTATTTACCTTAAGGTAGCACTCCACACTATTTTTGGCCCTCGGCTTTCTTCGAGCGACACCAACAAAGTAGTTGTATCACGTATGAAAAACCTGTGAACCTGAAAATAGAATAAGTGTTTCACTGTGAACACACTGCCAGTGCGAACGTATTAATACAATTCGGTAGTCTAAACAGCCTTTCTTTCCTGAAAATTTGAGTTCCTATTTATACCGTCGGAGACCAGAATTTACTGCAGTCCGAGACCATTCTAGCCCTATTTTCCGAACCTGTACAAAATTACCTGCAAATATTTCACACTAGGTGACACTGTTTCTGGCTTGCAGACTATCTAAATAAGTAATCAAACACATTGAACATGGTGCTTAACCACGAAAATATTTTGCTAGCAGTAAAAGTATGTACCCCCCTGTAAAAAGCTTGATTTTCTAAGCTGTAGTCCTGATTCTCACTTGTTTACAAAATGTCACCATCTGCGCATGTCATCTGTGCACTGGCTTTCCAGACCCATGTTTTCGCATTTGCAAACATGCAAACTAAAACTCAAACAACAAAATTTGGCACTTAAATTTGATTTAAAGTTCACAGGGCTGTTTAATTTCCTTATATCTCTAAACTTTATAGAATTACCCCTGACCAATTCGAATGTGTGGCTAAAAAGTGTGGTAGTCTAAAATTATTATATCGTGTAGTGAAAATCATACGAAAATATAACAGAAATGACGACTTAAAATCCGTGCATGTCTACACATCATTTCAAGGTCTACACTACTTTTGCAGACCCGGCACGTAAGCGCTATCGGCCAATCAGGATTAATTATTTATGACAGATTTACGATATTGTATATTATAGGGTAATCATAACAGTAGCTTGATCTAGAATAATGTTTTCGGCTTAAATGACCGGGTTCCATGAGGTAGACAAGCGCCGAGTGCACTCGAGCCTGGTAAATCGACGAGAACATCGCAGATCCAGCTACTGTAATGATGACTCTTTTTTACATACTTGATCTGTTTTTATTATCAGTTTTGTTATGAATGACAAAATATATAAACGAAGATCTATTTCGTAAGAGTATTAATAAAAGTGTCCGAACAAAGGCACTTTTATTTACTAAATCGGATAAAAAATCCGTATGTAATACGCATATTGTTTTCTTTGCATTCCTTTTAGATCGTGAATCACAGCTGTATGTTCAGTGGACAATTATAGTTATATATTTTGTTAAACAATTATCCTGTACTATTAACACATGTAATGCATTTAACATCAGTAGGAGTGCAAAACTGCTGATTACCACATTCAAATACTTTAAGACCGGAACTAAAAAGGTCAGCGTTTTTCCTCTTCATCAATGATGAGTCGTGAATTTACATTTATTTCACACATATTATATGCGTAAAAATTAACATGCTAAGTGTTTGCGAACTTCATTTTAGCTCACCTGAGCACGAATTGCTCAATGTAAGCTATTGTGATGATCTGGTGTTAACCTTGTGTATGAACTTGAGGTTGCATTTTGCACTGGAACTGAATGAATGTTTGCCTTGACGACTTCTAGATCGAGTAAGAATAAGGCTTATCTGGGATTACAACACAGAAAAACCGTGCGTATGCAATATCTGTTGCATATTTCATTTGATTTTCAAAGGACTACACTGACGATATCTAATTTGAGTTTGAATTTTATTTATCTGGGCTCAAAACTAGGTCAGTAATCATAGAAAACCATTGTATGTATGCAGTAGAAGTTGCATTTTTTATTAATTCTTCATGAAACCTAGTCAAAACGATTATGTTGATGAAATCTAGGTAGGTTTAGAATATTGTCTATCTGTGGTAAAAGACTAGGTCACCTTGTCAAATAATAGAAAAACCTGTCTGCATTTTTCACCAGAACTTCATGTGGTCAAATTATAGAAAAACTTGTGTATGATATAGCGGAGACATTCAATACCCATTCATCATGAAAATTGGTCTGAATGATTTCTAGGCAAACTGAAAAACTTGGTCACCTTCGGTTAAAAACTAGGTCACTCTGTCAAATGAAAAAATATGTTCGTTTGTCGGTTACAAATGCCCGTATAATCACAAATTTCAAACAAATAAAATCGATAAAAAGTTTCATATTACTAAAATTGAAACTATTGCAAAAACACGACTTTATTTATTTTAAGCAATTTTCCTCGATTCATTTCAATATAGCCGCCAATAGTCGGCCGCGTTTCAGATATTCGGATACCATGGATATGTTCCTTGGATGCAAAATTTCGCCAAAACTTCTAAGCTCACGACAAAAAGGTTGAATCGAGTTGGAAAGTACGAGAGTTGCCAATCTTTGTGTATATATAACGGTCGAAATTATTGTATAGTCCACGCTTCCGTGCTATCTCCACTTCCATTGTATTAATTTTAGCGCGTTATTTAAGTTAAACGTTTTAGTTGCTGGGTTGAAAGTTAGGCTGCTGAATCGAAAACGTTAATTCTAGCAGCGGGAAGAATAGAAATGTAATTTAAATATTAAGTCATTAAGATAAAAATCCATGTGCAATTATTGAATATTTGCTTAATTCAGGTTACCGTGACATTTGAACACTTACCATATCAAATTCGTTTTTATGACTTATTTTTGTTCTCACCTTACATTCATACATAATATTTACACATTAGCAGCGTACAATACAATTACAGGAAAGTATTTACTCAGAAATGGTACCTTTTTGGCAAAGGCATACAGTTTGTTTAAAATAGTATGACAGTTACGTACTAGATTTATGTGTTCACAAATATAAGAGAAGATATTCCACGACTTTAACAAAACTAGTTGACCCGAATGGACTGCACAGTTATTATATGAACACCTGCTCTAAACTAGATGTAATAACTTTGATTTAGTTACCTCCTTTAAAACCGGCATGCATCAAAATACTGCAATGTATATATATATTACTTAGACTTGGAGTTATTTTGTTTATAGAAAAGAAAAGGGGAAAATATCAAAAGATCAGAGCAATCCGGGTGGAAAAGCGCACATATGGATATGGTCGGGGAATAAGGTGTTATAAGTTTGAGACAAGTGGATCTACCTAAAAATAATTTCACTCAATATTTTTACAAAAATGTGTTGGCAAGCATTGCAAAAAGTCTCCATACTTCATTAAACTTATCAATATTAAATTACTTTATTGCATTTATTCTTTCTTTTTTAGAACACGCCATGCTTACAGATTTAAATTTAACTTGTAATCGTGATATGCATACACTTTTGCAGTCATAACTATGGTATTGAGATCTGGCTTGAATGATATATTACCCAACAGAATATTGGTGTATATAAAATCTGCAATATTTTCATTACATGTTCTATTAATACATACCTGAACATTTGTCAAGAAAACTTTTATCATGTCACATTGAATTTTCACGAATAAATGCACAATGTATTCTATTTCTTGATTAAAGAAAGTACATAAATTACTATTTGCCCTACCCGTTTTCTGTAAGAGACTGTTATTCTGAACTGAAACCACTGTAATTATGTATCTTTAGTACACTTACAAAGTATTTATATTTTTCCAATTGTGATGTGGAACGTTAAAGACTTGTGAACATTTATGTTGTGATGTAGGCTGGCAATTCATTTCAATGGGTATGGTAGGGCCCTCGGACCCCCTAGTGCAACTAGTCGTGTTATATATATGACCGGGATAGTCTGAAGTTTATCGGACTACCAGAATAAATTGGCATAAATGGTGGCAACCTGAGAAATCCAAGTTGGCGTCAAAGATGGCCCCCAAATATGAAAATCGACTTTGATGATTATTTTTGTGTCAAAAATAATGTTTTGTAGATTTTTTTCATTCTTTTTCTACTTCATTTGCAAGAACAAACACTGTTAATGTAATTGCATGATGTTACGTGGTCGAATAAGGGATTAATCTACATATTGTTTGCACATTTCCTACAAATTTTGATAAGTTTTTACATTATTGTAGTTCTAAACACCACTACAAATAAAATGATTCATGTTTTATAGGGAAGGTCTTATCAAAAGAAAACCAACAACCATTTGAGGTGGGTTGGGTTATTCTATATGAGCTAAACTTATATGTTAATTTAACTTATATGATTGAGTTTTAATTAATAAATGTTCAATTTATACATATTGCATGTCAAAATATTTGTCAATTATGGTTTTTCCAAATAAATAAGCAAACCTTGTCGAAACTGATAAATCCAAGACGGCATCCAAGATGGCCGTCACAATAGCTAAATCAATAAAATATGTCTTTTTATTTGATGTTTTAAAAAGTTTCGAGTATGATCCAAGAAATGATTTTGACTGAGACTTTTGACCGAGGTCAATTTGTTGCTAAAGTAACAAAGAGCACATTCAACGCAAAGCGTATATGATGTTATTGTATTGCAAAAAAAATAGTTCTTGCATTATGTATTTCAAATGAAGTGGTTTGAAAAAGCTGTTCCACCAATTTTAAATTTGGAATTGTACCATACAGGTTCAGAAAATAATTCATGTCAAGTAGAGATCTTTTTTCCTTCCAATAAGGGTGATACCGCCCTTCCAAGTATCTCTCCAAAAATCATTGCGAATCAAATTTGTTTTTATGTTTTAAGAATATATCGATATTTTCCAAATTTGGTGATCAAAAGGACACTGTTCTTTCACTAGTTCAAAGTATTTTGAATTACTCTTAGCATACCTTCTTAGCCAAGTTAACTTCAAAGCTTTATTAAAATAATCTATATCAATTACCCTTAATCCCCCATTTTCAAAATCTTGCGTTATTACTTCCCTTTTGATTTTATGGACCCACAGAAAATTTAAAATATTTTCTGCAGGTCTTTTATTATTTATTTTTTAGGACTAGGACGACCAATTATTAAATGATTGAGTTTTGATAATGCTAGGTTTTAGCTCGACTATTCGAAGAATAAGGAGAGCTATCCTAGTCACCCGAGCGTCGGCGTCGGCGTCGGCGTCGGCGTAACCACTTATGTTAAAGTTTGCGTACCACCTCAAATATTTTCAAAGTCCATTGACATCTGGCTTTGAAACTTTGCACACTTGTTCACTATCATGTCCCCAATCTGTACACAGGAGGAGGTAACTCTATCAAGCATTTTGACAAAATTATGCCTTTTTCTACTTAGAATTTACGTTAAAGTTTGCGTGCCACCTCAAATATTTTCAAAGTCCATTGACATCTGGCTTTGAAACTTTGCACGCTTGTTCACCATCATGCCCCCAACCTGTACACAGGAGGAGGTAACTCTATCAAGCATTTTGACAAAATTATGCCCCTTTTTCGACTTAAAATTTACGTTAAAGTTTGCGTACCACCTCAAATATTTTCAAAGTCCATCGACATCTGGCTTTGAAACTTCGCACGCTTGTTCACCATCATGCCCCCAACCTGTACACAGGAGGAGGTAACTCTATCAAGCATTTTGACAAAATTATGCCCCTTTTTCGACTTAAAATTTATGTTAAAGTTTGCGTACCACCTCAGATAATTTCAAAGTCCATCGACATATGGCTTTGAAACTTTGCACACTTGTTCACCATCATGATGTCAACCTGTGTACTGGAGGAGGTCACTGTATCAAGCTTTTTACAATATTATGCCCCTTTTTTTACTTAGAACTTACGTTAAAGTTTGCGTACTACCTCAGATATTTTCAAAGTCCATTGACATATGCCTTTCAAACTTTGCACACTTGTTCACCATCATGATCCGAACCTGTGTACAGGAGGAGGTAACTGTATCAAGCATTTTGACATAATTATCCCCTTTAGAGACTCATTTACAGTCAGTTCTCATTTCTTATTTTTCCATCTTTGTTATTTTTATCAAATAAAACCAAATTTCAGAAATCAAGCCATCGCTGTACGTAAGTAAGTGAAGCTGTTTATGGTACTGGATTGTTACTTGCATGTGAATCAAGTTAACCCAATATTCTCAGATGATGCAGACTACAAAGAGTGGAAGGGTCCTCAACATCCAATGACATACTAATTTTACTACACCTTTGTACTTTCAGAAACATTTAATCTAACATTCACTTTCCATGAAAAGAAGAATCACTGCTCAGCTGCTGGATCAAAACATCGTCTTCTTGATTACTATCCAAAACCAAAGAATGCTATCATCTGACACTACTTAACATGAAATACCATACTGACTATTAAAGAGTCATTTTTTTACGATTACTTTGTAACACATCACATTGTAGTATAGATTCATGAATAACAATCAATTTCTGTTTTGCCTCACAGTTAGCATTGAAATTTCAATGAACACCTTCACCTGTTGCAAATGAAATTTTAACAGTACAAACTTTTATATAAAGTTATATTAATTTTTTTTTCACATTGTATCACTAAAATGTCACACTATTGCATGCTGTATATTGGTTTATGTACTTATAAAAACATTATTATACTACTTTTACTATCCTACAGTACAAAGTTTTTACTTTGTTAGCAAATTCAATATCTACATATATCACCTTAACCGTCAAACCCTTCAAGCGGACCTTTGCAAAGGTCCAACATTACACAATTTTCCATAGCATACATATATTAAGTAATTCTTTTGTATCATTGTGATTTTCTTCCATATTCATAATATTATATTAATTAAGTTTTTCACGTGATATTTTTATTCTTCCATATTGATGCATACCTTTCATAGTGACATCATTATTTTTTAAGTAATTAATATGTGACCATAATAATTTGTGTGATCTTTTTTTAATGTCAAACACACATCACTTTTCTTTTTAACTCCGGCCATTGTGTTTCTAACATAAATTGTGTTAAGAGTGATGAGAATACGTTAAAATATTTCTCCTGTTCTCTTTCAGTTAACACAATGATGATCACCTTCCTTCTTGGTAACAAGGGCTGTCATATATATAATGGCAGCATATACATGTGTGAGATATGTGAAAAAGTCTACAAGTCTCAAGCAACACTCAAAAGACATACATGTCTTTTTTGTAAAAGTTGTAAAAAAGTCTTTTCATCCTTTCACAGGTTAAAGAACCATGTTTGTGGGAAACAATGCCAGTGCAGCCATTGCCACAAATTATTTATGTCAGTTACTACCTTAAATAATCACAAGTGTCCTTGTTGCAAATCATGTGGCAAAATATTAAGCAGCTATCAGAGACTTGCTTCTCATACATGCGAACCTAAAAAATGTGACTCAAAAATCATCAACAAATTAAGAAAACATATGACACAACAGAAAAAAATAAAAATCAACAAACTCATGCATCTTCACACATATCAAAAACCATGTGTAATAATTGGACACACTCAAACAAAACCCTTATTTGTTCCTATAAGAGCCGATTGGCAGAGAAATACAGCTTTGCACTACAACCTTAATGGAAAAATTTCATTTGACAGAAACTTTATCAGCCAGGAGTTGGATACACCATCCAGAATTCAGCCAATTATTGGAGATGGAAACTGTTTTTTTTCGTTGTATCTCTTACATTGTCAGCGGATGGGAAAATCATTTTCATTTCTTCAGGTCCAAGTTAGTGCAACATATGCAATTTATCAGCCATCTGTGTACACCTCTTCTTAACAGAAATGAAAATGTTGATCAGTATATTGCCAGAACAAAGATGGCAGCAAACAACACATGGGCTACACAGACTGAAATTTTTGTCATGTCACACCTTTTGAAAACAGACATATTCATTTATACAAATTTAGGAAATAACTACCAGTGGTTGAGACATTCAGGGCAATTCTTAGACAGAAATATGGCTGTTCATAATCAGAGTATCTACTTGAATCATCATAATAGAAACCATTATGAGGTTGTTTTGGAAGTAGCTAAAACTTCTATACCAGAAACTTATCAAAAGGAAACAATATACAAAGAATTGCAAAACCAATCAAATAAAGCACAACAGCAGTTACAAAGTGGGACCCAGACTCTAATTAATACGGAACTGAAGACAGACATTGATATTGCAAACAAGGACAAACAAACAAATATTTCTAAAAAAGAAAAGAACCGCTTAAAGGCACTTAACTGGAGAAACCAAGATAAAAATAGAATTGAGGAAAACAAAAGAAAGAGAAACAGTTACACCAGTAGAGAGATAGAAAAAAAATAAAACAACGGAAAAGAAGCTCACAAGAAGCAAGAGATGAGGAAAACAAAAGAAAGAGAAACTGTTCCACCAATAGAGAGATAGAAAAAAATAAAACAACGGAAAAGAAGCTCACAAGAAGCAAGAGATGAGGAAAACAAAAGAAGGAGAAACAGTTCCACCAATAGAGAGATAGAAAAAAAAACAATGGAAAAGAAGCTCACAAGAAGCAAGAGATTAGGAAAACAAAAGAAAGAGAAACTGTTCCACCAATAGAGAGATAGAAAAAAAATAAAACAACGGAAAAGAAGCTCACAAGAAGCAAGAGATGAGGAAAACAAAAGAAAGAGAAACAGTTCCACCAATAGAGAGATAGAAAAATAAATAAAACAACGGAAAAGAAGCTCACAAGAAGCAAGAGATGAGGAAAACAAAAAGAAACACACAGTTAACAGCAGATACAAAGAAAAGGAGCACAAGCATCTAATAAGATCTTGTACTGCAACAAGGCAAGCAGAAAAAGATAGGAAACAAGCTAAAAAGAAGATTAAGGATGCAGGGACGTTGATAAAAAATTTCCATGATTTAGTTGAAAAAGGTCCATGTTATGTTTGCACCTGCTGTGACCAATTGTTGTATAGAGAGAGTGTCTCTAAAGCATCTACTGCTCATTGCTCGAATTCAGATCTAAAATTGAAAGTTTTTACGAATGTACTCTCTGAACAAAATAAAGAATGGATTTGTCACACTTGCCTTAGTCATATAAAGAAAGAAAAGCTTCCACCACTTGCTAAGAATAATATGATGAAATTCCCTCAAAAGCCACCATGCCTAAACCTTACCCAGCTTGAAGAGCGTCTAATCTCTCCACGAATACCGTTTATGCAGTTGCGTGAACTTCCCAGGGGTGGACAAGTCAGCATAAATGGTAATGTGGTTAATGTGCCAGCAAATATGACCTCAATAATTTTAAATTTACCAAGAACTCTGTCAGATGATGCATGTATTCCTTTACAACTGAAAAGAAGACTCTCTTATCAACATCATGTTCAACAGGAAATGATACGCCCCAACATGGTCATGGATGCATTGAAGTACCTTGTACAAAAAAGCTCTCTGTACAAAGAAGAAGGTGTGACATTGGATGAAAATTGGACTTTAGATCAGGATCCTAATCAGGACCATTCAGTGCTTGCAACAACTTCTTCATCCCACAAAGCTGAAATTAAAAATGCAGACAATGATGCACCAGCAAACACTGACGAAACACCAGAAGATAAGTGGGACGAGACAGGTATAGAGGAACAGGCAGTTGGTAACCTGGATACCATGATGCATCCTATTGATATATCACACGATGAAAGCCAAGTTCTTGCTTTTGCTCCCTGTGAAGGAAATACTCCTATTAACATATTTCTGGACAAATATTCGGAAGAATTATCCTTCCCAACAATTTTCTGTGGATATAAAAGACCATCATCAGCAGAGCGTTTAGTTCAAGTGTATCTATCACAAGTTTACAAATCTGAACTTCGCCAAAAGGACAGGAGAGTTGCTTCTCATATTCCAAATTTGTTCTTTAAGGTAAAAAAACTCCAGGCACAACATATTTCAGACAAATCAAATTTATGTATGCGAAAAGCCATTAACACCAAAGGCATCACTGCTGGTTACTTAAAGGATGCAGAAAATATTCAAAAGATATGTCATTTAGATGAAGGCTACAGAGTCTTTAAAGACCTAAGAGGATCCCCACCCTACTGGGAGAAAACCAAGAAGGATCTTTTCGCCATGATACGATGCTTGGGTATACCAACATGGTTTGCCTCATTTTCCTCTGCTGAAACAAGGTGGACACATCTTTTGAAAATTCTATCACAAACTGTTGATGGCAAAACTTTATCAGACAAGGATATAGCAGAAATGGACTGGTTCCAGAAATGTAACCTCATTCGCAAGGATCCTGTAACATGTGCTAGACATTTTCAACACCAAGTACAAAAGTTTATTGCTGAAGTTTTGTTGTCAGCAGCAGCAGCTGTAGGGACAGTGACAGACTACTTCTACAAAGTAGAGTTCCAGATGCGTGGCTCTCCACATATTCATATGTTGATGTGGGTAGAAGATTCTCCAAAGCTGGAAGAAAACAATGAGAATGAGGCAGAAATCATCAGCTATGTAGATTCCTACATCACCGTAACCAAAGATCCTGAAATAGGGCAACTGGTGAAACTACAGGAACATTCTCATAGTAGGACATGTAGGAAAAAGAATCAGGAAATTTGTCGATTCGCCTTTCCATTGCCAGCATTACCGGAGACACTCATTCTTATTCCCCTGGATACCAACATTGACAGCACCTCTAAACAAAAACATTGTGAAAATTGGAAAAAAATTGGAAAAATGCTCAACTCGCTCAAAAAAGGAGAATCCATGAAATTTGAGGACTTTCTACTTAACCTTGATATGTCATATGAAGACTACATTTTCGCGATTCGATCATCTATATCGACAAATAAAATGTTCATGAAAAGGGAAATTGTTGAAGCAAGAATTAACAGCTACAACAAAACTCTTCTCCAATGTTGGAGAGCCAACATGGACCTTCAATTTGTGATGGATCCTTATGCATGTGCAATATACATAGTGACATATATTGCCAAAAGCCAGAGAGGGATCAGTAACCTACTGTATGCTGCAACAAAAGAAGCCAGAGAAGGCAATGAAACTTTGAGGAAGCAGGTTAGAGCAATAGGGCGGCAATTTTTAACACATGTGGAACTTTCAGCACAAGAAGCTGTTTATTACATCCTGCAAATGCCATTGAAGAAATCTTCACGCCAAGTTATCTTCATTAATTCATCACCACAAGATGAGAGACGTGTACTTTTGAAGAGCTTCAGTTGTATTCAACAACTATCAAATGACTCTGAAGAAATTCAGGCTATCAGTGTTCACCAAAGATATGCTGCAAGGCCGAAATCAATTGAACACATTTGTCTGGCAGACTTTGTGTCCAAGTATAGAGTATGCTACACACAAAAAGCAAGAAACAAAAATGAAGACTCTGAAGGTAGTGACACTGATGCGGAAGATGAAGAATGCACTACATTTAAATGCCTTGGAGCAACAATCCAGAAACGCAAAATTCCTGCATGCATCAGATATGTCAGGTTTCAAGAAATTGATGATAAAGAGAACTACTTCCGTGAAATCATTTTGCTGTTCCATCCTTGGACAGACGAGTCACAATTGATTGGCAAAAGTGAAACATTCACAGAACAGTACAGAGTTTTGTTAAAAGAATTTGACATAAAATCAAAAATGGATGAGTACAACCATAAATATCCTCTTCTGGACCAAGCTATTTTAGATGCCAAAAATACAACCGAAGAAATGTTGGATGAGCAGTGGAATTCTTATGCTCCTACCCGATCCGAGGATAAGGAAGATGAAGATACAGGTGTTGGAGCAGATGTCTATCCAGAACTTTGTCTACCAGATTTGGATGTACCTGATGAGGAATCCGGAAAAGCAGAAATAAACACATGTGGTAGTTTGATCAATTATATGAAAACTGACGAATATCTACATTTAATCAGATCATTAAACAAGCAGCAAGAAGAATTTTTTCTGCATATTCTTCATCATTTCAAGACATCTGAAGAACCAATATACCAATTTCTCACTGGTGGAGCTGGAGTTGGGAAATCAGTCTTGGTTCATGCAATATATCAAGCTTTGACTAGATACTTCAACAGTACTCCAGGTACAAATCCAGATGAACCCAAGGTACTGTTGGCAGCTCCAACTGGTAAAGCAGCTCACCTAATTAAAGGAAATACATTACATTCACTTTTGAAGATTCCGGCAAATCAAGGATTCCAGTACAAACCATTAGTAAGCGAAAAGCTGAATACACTTAGATGTAAATTCAAACATGTCCACTTACTTATCATTGACGAGATTTCCATGGTAGGAAATAAGATGTTCTCGTTCATTCACCAGAGGTTACAGCAGATAAAAGGTTCAAACAAATTGTTTGGAGGTATCTCAATACTAGCTGTTGGAGATCTTTTCCAACTTAAACCTGTTTTTGATGGTTGGATTTTTGAAAACTTATCACAAGAGTATGGGCCATTAGCACTCAATCTATGGAGAGATAACTTCAGACTGTATGAGCTGAATGTAATCATGAGGCAGAAAGGTTCGAAGGACTTTGCAGAATTGTTAAACAGGCTCAGAGAATATAAACACACAACTGCTGACATACAATTCCTCTTAAAAAGAAAGATTCCTACAGATCTGATGCATCCAGATTACCCTATCATCACACCTCATATATATATATATAAGAAATGCAGATGTAGACAGTCACAACCAAGTAGTATGTGAAGTACATGGCTCAGGGTATTTGAAACTCCAAGCAAAGGATGTTGTTCTAGGAGACGTCTCACTGTCAGTGAAAACAAGAATTTTAAATTCTATACCAAATGACTCTTCAAAGACTATGGGCCTATCAAAAGAACTTAAGACAGCCATTGGTTTGCGAAATGAACTGTCCTGCAACTTTGAAGTAGAAGATGGTATGACAAATGGGGCAGCATTTGTACTTAAAAAAACTGGACCCATAGACACAAAAGGAAATCTACACTATGTTTGGGCAAGCTTTGAAGATGCTGGTGTTGGAAAGCTCACACGAAACAGAAACAGAAACCTGTATACAGTCAATATAGATAAGATGTGGACACAAATTTTCAAAGTGAAACGGCAGTTTCCAGTGGGACGTTACAAATCAGCATGTGTGTTAAGACATCAATTTCCTATCAGGTGTGCAGCAGCAAAGACCACACATAGATGTCAGGGAGACACAATGAAAACTGCTGTTGTTGATTTTACAGGAAATACCTTTCCACACTCCCATTATGTAGCCTTAAGTAGGGTAACTACGCCAGAGCAGTTGTTCATCAGAAATCTGAACGAGAGTAGAATCAGAGTGGATGATAGGGTACAGCATGAAATGGAAAGACTAAGACAAGATATGGCAACTCCAACATTTACCAGTAACCTTCAGTTATCCAATACAGTAACCATTCTGTACCATAATGTCAGTTCCTTACACATGCATATCAAAGATATTCAAAATAGCTTCATTTATAAACTTTCAAACTGAATGCTGTTTGTGGAAACAAAGCTAAATGCAGCTGACCAAGATGAACAGTTGTTGATTCCTGGCTACCATTTACACAGATTTGACTTCCCTTCTGGTTTTAGAGCAACATATGGAATTGTTGTGTACTCCAAAAATACTATTCCTGAGTCAAATTTCACATACAACAGTTTCCATACATCACCTGGAGTTATTGAAATGGTCAGCATTCATTTAGGAAATATTTTACCATCATTATGTGAAAATATATCAGTTCATGGCATCTATATTTCCCCAAAAGTTAAAAAAGAGGCAGTAAAAACATTCATAGAGCAGGAAATCAATCAAAGAAATCATCGTGAATCTATTTTTATTGGAGACTTCAATGAAGACTTGCTGAAGAAACCTGCAGACAACTATATCGGTCAAACTCTCTGCTGCAAACAACTGGTAACTACTGCAACCACAGACAAGCAAACATTGATTGACCATATATATGTAACTGATGCCTTGGAAGGTTTATCTTCTGCTTATGTTTTGGAATCCTATTTCTCAGATCACAAGCCACTTCTGCTACAGCTGAGAAAGAAGTATTAAATGCATGTGCGTTTCCATTGTTATAGTTCAACAATTTTTAACAATTATGTGTGTAATTAAATATGGCGTTTGGCTTATATTGTGACTCTTGAAAAAGATGTTTTTTATTTCAATTCAAAGTTGTCCATATTGCAATATGTCTAATAGATGTTGCTTCTATATTTGAGAATGTTCATGTCTTAAGCAATATGAAGCAAAAATGAGCTATTGAAACATTTATTCTTCTGCATTATTGACTGGGGTATTTACAACAACAAAATCAACATTGACAGACAAGGAAGTGAATAACAGTCGATTGTATGATTGGAAAGCAAAACCAACAGTAAATGCCACACCCACCAGGAATGACTATGAGGAATTTGGATCAGATGATTGAAGTCCTACCACATATCCTCCAGGCTAGGTATATACATTATTATTTTTGTTGAATTTTTTTGTTTAATTGCTCAGTTTATATACAGAAGAAGCTATGAAATCAAAGATGAGACAATGTACAAAGTTAAATGCTTTTACTAAAACTTATTTTTATCAGTCTTTATTTCTCTTAAATTTAAAATGGCTATGGCATCTTTTGGCAAAATTACTCATAACTACTTGAATAGTAGCATAAAGTTGTCATGTAGGAATGTAGTGTTAATTTGCCATAGGATGAAAGAGTTTTGTCACACCTCTTGCCTCCAGAGTGACATACTGTGAAATCATAAATATTTGTGGGGGATTAATTTTCGTGGTGGAGTCAATCAACGAAATTTAATCCCAACGAACAAGTAAAATTCCCATATATTTAATGTCCAAAAGATGAAATCCATGAATTCATATCCCCACGAAACTGCCGTTTGGAACAAAACCACGAAATTTCATGCCCACGAAATTAAATGATTTCACAGTACGCAAGTGTTATGTGTTGTAACGCTTGTGAAGTGTTAA
Source organism: Saxidomus purpurata (assembly GCA_022818135.1). Lineage (NCBI taxonomy): Eukaryota > Metazoa > Mollusca > Bivalvia > Venerida > Veneridae > Saxidomus > Saxidomus purpurata. The sequence goes on along the minus strand of JAFMSR010000003.1, from coordinate 40,007,302 downwards.
TTTTTATCAAAATCATTATAAATGTTCATTTTCTATTTTCAGATCATTGAAGATGGACATTAAACCTATAGAAACTGTTCATGGCTTTGAGCTAAAACTTTTAGGAATCAACTACAAGTTGAAAACTAATTCTACCAAGGAATATATTGAGAAAGAAGTCATTCCAGACATTGAAAGGGTTGCTAGAGTGGCAAAGAGTACTGCCAACACAATAGAAACAAGAAATGGACAAACCAGACAAGAACTGCAAAGTCTAAAAAATGAAATGGGAAAAATGAAGACAAAGCATGAAAACTTATGTAATAAGTTTGGACTTCTTGAGAAAAAAGCAGCAAAATTGGAATCGGAGAAAATAAAATTGCAAATTGAAAAAGATCAAGTTCTAAATGATAATGACCGTCTCAGAAAAATCAATCGTAACCTGATGGAGAAGCTGAAAGAAGCATTTAAAGAAGAAACTGCAGCCTCCCAGGATATTTTTGCAGATGCTGACGATGATTTCGGAGAAGCAGACAACGGAAACTCTACAGAGGAAGCTTCAACTCAACCTTGTTCTTCTATTGACAACAAAAAATCTGATAACAACAACAACAGTATCAATTCTGCCTAACAAAAGCCGTGTCACAATGACAAACTGAGCCATGTCCTTTACAACATCACAACACTTTATTGAAATCCCTGCTTTTGCATTGTTTACATCATTTTAAAATTTTCAATGTCTTCACTTCTCTTAAACTGTATATGAAATTTCTGATACAGATACAAACTTGTACATTGTAGACAAATTTTTGCATTTAAATAAATGTGAGTGAATCATCATCATCTGTGATGACCCTCTTATGATATTATACTTGGATTCATTTTTGTTTAAACACTGATGTAGTCTTCCATTTTTCATCTTCATTGTTACCTTCAGTAGTTGCTCCTGTCTGATTTATTATTCCTGAATTAATCATTGATTTACTTAGAAACATATATGTTTTGTTAAATGTAACTCATGTGTATAATATCTAATCTTTCTTAGAATATGATACCATAATTATATGATCATATGTATAATGTGAAATTTAATAAATTTCAGATGCTCTTTGACTGATCGATGTAAGTCAATTGTTTTACAGGTGGTAGATTTGAACTTTGCACTAGCCTTTCCTCAATGTCACTAATTTGTTTACTTCTAGTATTAAACAAAACATTTCTGTTTTTTCTAGATGCACATCAACAGATACAGACTTACTACAACTATTTAACTCATTGTTAGCATGTTCAGATTGATTGTTAAAGACTCACAGTTTCAAACTTCTTATGCATTTTCCAGGTGTTGGATAGTTTACACCCAAAAAATTCTTAACATAACCCCATTTATCTATGAATACTAATTCTTGTTTTTATTTACATTTTTCATCACAGGTGTTTTTTCCTACGAAGCCCTGTTACGTTGCTGTTTTATGTATGCTTGTACATGTTTTTCTAATGATACAATATGCCTTAATTTCTATTATCTTATTATAATGTTCTTACTATTGACCATTCAACAAGCCTTTTTTATTTACACTCTTTTCTATTTACAAGTTCCTGTTATTAACTACACTTTAACAATATCCTCCAGGATGGATATTATTTTATATTGTCAATCACTGAGAATAGTCGAGCGTGCTGTCTACTGACAGCTCTTGTTTTATCACTGTGTTATTACCAGTTTGGGTTAATATTCTTTTTGACCAGCCGGAAAGAAGTAAATTATTTTCTCTTCTTTTAGGTTAATAGTTGATATCAGTAATTTCATCCAGTTAAACAGTGAAGTTTACTCCCAGTAATTCAAAAACCCCATTTTCCCAATGTAAACCAAGTTCTGGGCATATTACTTCATTGTAATTTCTTTTAGAACCAATCCATACTGCTTCAGTTTTGTCCACACTAATTTTAAAACCAGATATTGTAGCATAAAATTTTAAAGCATTGAAAGTGCTATACAATGACCTTTCTGTACCATCTAACATAAGTGTTGTATCATCAGCATATTGAGAAAGGAGAAATTGAAGTACTTGTTATACTATTATTGTTCTTTAACAGTAGCGCTAGGATCTCGGCGCATACAAGAAAGAGATACGGAGATAAGGGAACAACTTGACGACAACCTTTATGTATAAAGAACAAGTCTGATAAGTGACCATTAATGATGACACTGGTCTCAACATTTCTGTAAGATAGCTCAATCCAACGCACACAATTGCCCCCGAAGAACATTTTAAATAAATTTTCAGAAAACAGAATCGAAAGCTGTTTGAAAGTCGAGTAGCAATAACATGCCTGATTTGTTATTTTTCTCAGCATAAAACATAACATCATATATATCGTCCTGATATAAAATCATTCTGATCTTCACTTATTATTGAATTTAACACCTTCTTCATTATGTCAGCTATGCTCGCAGAAGCAATTTTATATCCTACATTTAGATGTTCTTAACATGTGCTTTGTCTTTATCTCCTTTTTGGGATACATGTTATGACCCCTTTAATTCTCCTATGGCAAAACCATATTTAATAGACCGAACTAAAAACTGACCAATGTCTGACTAAAAGAATTTATAGAAATATACTGTAAAACCAAAGTTTCAAGGAGCGGAATAGTTTCGCATTTTCTTCAGACTGTCTAGCATCTCTTTTAAGGTCAAATTGCCCTCTAACTGCTGTTTCTCTTCTCCAGACACCTTTTGAATATTTATATTCATGAATGTTGCATTTAAATCTATTTATTCAGTTTCATTTTGAGCGTAGTAGAGGATTTTATATTTTTTGTAAGTTTCATTTATAGTGGAGTCTCTGAACCAGACTTTGTAGTATTCTTAAAATATAACCTGTTCATACGTTTAGAAACAAAATTGCGATTTTCAAGACTGCAAGAATATCTTCTTGGTTTCTCCCCCTCAATCATCCATTTTACTTGAGATCGGACCAGTGACCCTTCTGGCTTCTTTTCCCTTTATTCTTGTAACTCTGCTTGTTTTTGTTTAAAAAAATTCTACATATTTACTATTTTGTGAATTTTGTAAAGCCTCTACTTCTTTGCAATTCCTTCTCTCATTTATCCTCTTGTTGTTTTTGTAAGTTGAGTAAACTCTGCCCCTAATCTCCATTAATAGTGTATCAAATAATAATTGGTCATTTATTGTAAACTTAACATCTCTATTTGAAATAGTTTCAATGGATATGTTCATGTCTTGGTTGTTGAGGAATACTGTAGTAAAAATGGGTTATGAGCTGTTTAACTTGAGTAACATACTGTATTTCTTTCAAGTGTGAGTCAATAAATTTCCAGTAACTTCAATCCTTCTTGAATTTATCGAGCTTGATATTCATAACTATCAAAAACTGATCATTTCGGTACCCTATATATATAAGAGAATCATTAACCTGTGTAAAGGGTTGAAAAGAAATCTAAACGTGCTCTTTTAATAAGGTTCTTCTTTAACCAAGTATACTGTTGTACTTCTAAATGTTGTTCACGCCATAGACATTAGATAGTTTCTATCAATATCTGAAGCACCGCATTTCTTGAAATTGGATTATTGACATCTATATCTTGGTTAATTACTTAGTTGAAATCATTCCCAATTATAAACTTACTCTCCAGTGAATAATCTTTTGGTATAAAAAATTCTGGTTCATTTTTATTTGGACCATATAGGCAAAAGAGTAAGAATTTTTTGCTGTGTGTCTTGCATTGTATGATTGTATGATTCTCAGGTAATATACATAAGCATGTATGCCAAATAGTGTCTGAACTAAAAGTTCATAAGTTTCTGAGTGACATTGCGTCTTTAAAGCAGTTACAACTTGATCATGCGTTTAAATCAATATTTCGGATTTTTTTCGAATGTTTATTATGCTGCTTTAGATAATGCAGCGATGATTATTTTCTTACGTTATGTTTGCTGTTATATTATGGACGTTTCTTATATAGTAAAAAATGTATTGAATTATTTAAGGCAAAGAAGTACAGTGTATACTTTTATCAAGATACACATCCTATCAATTTTAACACGAGCTTTAAGTTTTTGCTGCTGTGTTGAACTTTTGGTTGCCGCAGCGAAACAATAATTCTAGCAGCGGGAAGAAACGAAATGTCATATCAAATATAGTCAGTTAAATAAGAAGTCGTGTAAATATGTATCATTCAGGCTTCCATCACTCATCCACGTCTTCTATAGAAATCTTCTTGACTGTTCTCAGCACAAAAATTATGTAATGTAATATAAAAAAAAAATGTAAAAGTTAATATTTATGTTTAAGGTTACCGTGCTGTTTCAAAACCTGTTTAAATAATTCTATCGAGATATTTAAGCTTGAAAGCTGTAATAATTCTAGCAGTGGAAGAATAAAAATGTCATATAAAATAAAGACATTAAAATAAAAAGCCGTTTAAAATTTTTGAAAATATGTATACCTCAGGCTTCTGTGACATTTCCACATCCATTTTATTAATTTTAAACGGATATTTTAGTTTTGAAGTTTCCTCTGCTGTGTCTAACTTTTGGCTACCGAAACAAAAACTATAATTCTATCAAAGGGAAGAATCGAAATGTCATATAAAAATATAAATTCATTTAAATGAAAAGCTGTATAAAATATGCATAATATGTATACCGCCAATATGTATAATCATCCATTTTATTGATTTTAGCGTGATCTTTATGTGTGAAAATTTCGCTGCTTTGTTGAACTTTTTGCTACAGCAGCGAAAATATAATCATTGCAGCTAGAAGAATAGAAATTGCGTATAAAATATAAAGTAAGTTTATTAAGAAGCCTTGTGAAATTATTGTAAATAAGTGTAATTCAGGCTTTTTTTAATATTTTCCTATCTATTTTTAAATTATTTATTTGATCGCGATTTTAACTGTTTGAAGTTTTCGCTTCTGTGCTCAACTGTCTTCCACAGCGAAAACTATCATTCTTGCAGCGGGAAGACATCGAAATGTAATATAAAAGATAAAGTTATTTTAGTTAGAAGTCATGTGAAGCTATTGTAAATACGTAAAGCTTAGGCTTCTGTAATATAACATTTTATTAATTTTATCAAAGGCTATCTTGATTTTTTGGTTCACTCTGCCAGGCTGTCACGCTGTCAGTCTACTGTCTTAACGCTGCATCGCTGCTTGGCTTCTAAATATACGCTTCCAAGCTGCCGAGCTGCTGATTTTACGCTGCCAGGCTGCTTGGATACTGACTTCACGCTGCTAGGCGTGATAATGGCAAATTCCGCGTCAGCATCCTCTTATATGCACTTTTAAATTCTCGATACATATTATGTCCGAATACCTTTGACATGACCTCCGCAACAATGCTTCTTCTTAAGAGTCTAAAAAGGCCCGCAAAACAGCCATTCGTAAATGCCATCAATTGCAATACTCGCCAACAGCCACAATTGCACACAGAAGAATGAATGCTCCAGCTAAGTACGTTCATTTGTTCGTTAATGCTATTACTTTACCGATTTACTAGTTACTCCGCCTAAAAGTGTAGTTTTTAAACACAAATGAAACTTAGGAGAATTCGGTCATGCATTTTGTCATATCAATTGAAAATGGTGATGTCTACTGTGTCTCTCCGGAGTGGTTTTATGGTCAAGAATGGTATTTGATTTGATCAGAAACTACGGAATGATTTTTAACAGCAATTGGCAAAATGTAAGTATCATTATTCGCCCTAAATAGAGTATATTAGACAAGAAAATTGATAAAAAGGCTAAAAATAGTTAACAAACCATCCTGTGAACTTCATCTCTTACAGTATCAAAGGAAATTTCATTTATCAAAAACATGGTCTGTTTTAGGTCAAGAACAGTATCAAATCCAAGAGAGTATCGAGCACATTTAAAAACGTCACACTCAGCATAGCATACTCTATTATCCTTCAACTTCATGGATACCTTACAAACCAACATAAATGTGTTCAATGTTTTCTTGTTAAAGTCCGATGTAGCTTCTAAGATGGCCAATAAGAAATATTTTAGATAAAACAAACAGTTTAAGATATATTATTTTATTTCATTATTGATAGCATGCATTGACTCGTTGTTATAAATTGGCTAGCATACACACGGCTACCCTTTTCAATCTTGAAACAAGTTAAAAGGCGGACATATCTAAAATAAACTATCTTTAGTACGTGGTGATATAATGTAACTGTTACGGCTACAAATGTTTTAGATTGAGGATGTAAGTGCCAGTAATTATACCCAAATAAGTTTAAACTAAATAAAGCCAGAAAATCATACCAAGAACTTGATTTTTAGACTAACATTTAAGCATCACTAATTGGGAAATATCTGCTAACAAGAGGGATGATTGTAATAACAGTAAAATTAACTTGGGATGATTGTGTTTCACGACAAAACGTATGTTTCCCAATCCAATGGCATTGACCTTTGAGTCCCCACATTATGATATGCACAACAAGACTTCATAGTGCCAGCTTTATGAAAATCATGCAAGAGGAAATTGAATTTGTTAAGATAAACTTTCTGACAGTACAAATTCAGTATGTTTTCGCTTGACTTCGTGGCTGTAAATAATTACTTTCATTTGAATAGCAATGTTCGCTGTCCGTCATCATATGAAGTCTACATATCAAGGCTTATTCGCTTAGCCAGGGCATGCTCTAAGACATTTCACGGTTTTGTCATTCAAATATAGACGCGTAACGCATTAATATGATGTATTGAGAAGCATCAACTCTAATATACTTATTAAATGGTCTTTTCCTACCGGTGACACCAGGTATCAGAGCGAGTACTAATTAGACGAAAGTGATAATATTCGAGCTAGGAAGACATAAACAACATAACTTTATATATGCCCATACTGTATTAGCAAATATCAGATCTTTTAAGTATTTTGTATAAACTTATTTCGAAATTGTTACTTGCACGGTACTCGAAAGAAGTTAGCCAATACACAATTTATTTAATTTCAAAACAGTATTATAGCCATTGGCTAACTTTACACAAGTTCGAAAGCTTCATTTTAGACTTTCATATAACCATTACTGATTGGCAAATATCAAGAGGGATGATTGTAATTTAACATAGTCAACTAAAACTTGTCTTTCACTACAAAACGTATGTTTCCCGACCCTATGACATTAATCTTTGAGCTAGAGTCCCCACATTATGATATGCACAACAAGACTTCATAGTGCAAGCTTTATGAAAATCTCAAGCATTGCCAAAGAAAATAGAATTTGTCAAGATAAACTTTGTGACAGACAGACAGTACACAATCAGCATGTCTTCGCTTGACTTCGTGGCTGTAGATAATTACCTTCATTTGAATGACGATGTTCGATGTCCGTCATCGTATGAAGTGTACAGACGGGTGCGATTTGGTAGTTCTGATTTGGGAATTGATTCCAAGAAGTACTTCTGAAGCGTTCGGTTAAGCTTTTTTGCTTCTCGGAGAAAATTCCGTCTATTCCGGAAGATGGTTCGATTTGGTAATTCGGAATTAAGAATCGATTCCTAGAAGCACTTCTGATGCGTTCTATTAAGCCTTTTTACATCTCGGAATAAATTCCTTTAATTCCGGATTTCAAGCAGAATTTCTGTTGTCATGTGTATGCATGTGGAAACGAAATTTGGCGCATATTTTCATATAATTATATTGATACATTTTATCACTTGTGCTGTAATCTTTGAAAACAGTCTTAACCTTTTTGTCTATCTCCTTTGTGAAGAGCTTAACTTATTCCGAAACAAGAATCGTTCGATTCAAAATCAGTTCTGTCACATGACATTCTGATTCTAGAAGCACCAAATCGCACCTGTCTTACATATCAAAGCTTATTTGTTCAGCCATGGCATGCCCACACTGTATTAGAAAATATCAAATCTTTCAAGTACTTTAATATATAAACTTATTTCAAAATGGTTACTGGCACGGTACTCGAAAGAAGTTAGCCAATACACAATTTATCAAATTTCAAAACAGTATCATAGCCAATGGCTAACTATACACAAGTTCAAAACTGGCACGGTACTCGAAAGAAGTTAGCCAATACACAATTTATCAAATTTCAAAACAGTATCATAGCCAGTGGCTAACTATACACAAGTTCAAAACTTGAATGCACTCTGCTCAAACGAGGGTTATCCAAATAAAGCATGACAAACTATTGAAGTACACGACCTACTTATCGTTTTTCGAGCAATTCATTACAAAATTTATGTTGCCACTTGTACACAAATGCTCGTAAAATATTCTTGTGTGCCTCAACAATTTTCGGTTTCTTTTATATATCAACAGCAGTCATACCGAACACAGAATTGAAGAATGTCTGACGCCGCCTTCCACGCACTGTGTAGCTTATTATCACTAAATGAGGCCAGAGAGTTTGTCGTTGATGTGCACGGATATTAGAATAAACGTGTCCTCTAGAGTGTTAACAAATGATTCTTTGATTTGTCCGTGTGAACAAGTTCTTTTCTACACCATTAGACACAAAGTTGTGCTGGACCTAGAAATCATAAGGAAAGACATTCTTCCCTGTTCTTATGATAATTGGGAAATAAGTGTGACCTCTAGTTTTTACAAAGATGTTTCTTTTACTTGACTGTGTGGTCTAGTTTTTGATCCCAAGTCTTGACCTCGAACATTTCTGACTCTTGGGTAATAATAGTGCTTCCAAAGTTCTTACAAGATTTATCTACAATTTCGAAAATGTGGCCTCTAAGTGCTTACAAAGATTTCATTTGACTTTGTGAATGAGTTTTTGACCCTTCATGATCCAGTATAAAACTCGACCGAGATTTTGTCAATGTGAATATCGTCAGAAAGTTTAATCATGATTGGACTAAAATTGTGGTCTCTTAGTGCTTACAAGTAATTGCTGACCCGTTGACAGATAGGCAGACGGACGCCGAACAATCGAAGATCACAATATCTCTCCCTTTAACATTTCGTGTTCAGATAAGCTATAATTAGCAAAAACGTGAAAATCAAGTAATTTAAGTCAAATTATGCGTATATTACTGTACACAGTGTATGTTTGATGAACGCCTATTTGGTAAGTAGTTGGTAGTTGGATATTCGAATAACCTGTTTGGTGACAGTTTAATAAAAGCAATTTTCGGTTGCTGTGCATTCAAATGCGTTAAATTATTAATAATGCTGCATTACTATTGAAGTTGGTGCTTTAGAAATAAACAAAATCGCACTAATAAAAAAATAGTTCCTTTCTTGCAGTGATCTCCCTTGCGTTGTTGTTGTTGGTAGAGATTTCGGCATCGGAAGGGAAGCAACTCCTGTATGCAATTGTTGTTGTTGTTTTAAAAGACTGTCCCAGTCAAAAAAGGAAAAGTAATATTTGGGAAGTTATTATTTCGTACTTGTTGCAGGAAGAGTTTGGTGTAATGGGTTAAAAGCTATTATTTCCTCTATTCTTTTTTACACACACCTATTTCAACTGGATTTTTACTTGTAAAAATACGAAACGGGAATGAAAATGCCTTGAATATATTGAATGCCTCTTACCAGCAACAAAGATCCTTTAGGAATGTTGGAATATGCACTAAAAACTTAAAATCTTAACGCACGGTGCTGGAGATTCACGGAAAGGCGGACCGGTGATCAAATGGTTTGTTGGATCAAATATATTGACACATAGTGTATTTTCCTTCATATTGTATTCATTATTGGAAATAAAATATGTTTTAACTATTGTTCGATCAATGATTGAAGCGGGGGTGGGGTAATTTTTAAAATCTGAAACGCTAGTGTAAACATTTATATTATGCAAATATCGTTTATCAACTAAAACTAAAAACAAATTGATTGTTAAATTGATATTGTTGAACAATAGTTTTCTTTTAACAGTTGCCAATTCTTCTTTTATTTTTTTTTTGTTCGTTATACACATATCGTATGTAAGGAAATACTGCGCTGTGTGATAAAGCATACCCCAGATTATAAAAAAACAGATTTAAATGGTCCAAAGAAGTTCTTAAAATATTGAGTTTACTGTATTTACATAAATTATTTCCATAAAAGACTACTGACAAACAAACCGACGAACGCAAGGACGTCATTATCACTCATGTGTCCCTCCGGATGTATAATAAAGAAGAAGTCATAGTACGTGTCCGGCTGTTTATTTCATTATTTTACACTCATTTAGTTATTCCCAGTACAACAACAACAAAAAAACTTTTCCAGTTCATCCAGGAGGAATGTTTCGATGAAACTAGCGTAATTTGAAGACAGCATTATTTTTGCTGCAGTTCGTATCACTGCTACTGGCAAATGACTTCAATACAAAGTTTAACAGCTACTGTTCACTCTTTTCATCACGATAAAATAGTTATATCATTTGATAATAAAAATTGTTTCTGCTTGTCAACATAGTATATAAAATAGCAGTATATAGCATGATTATGCACATGTATATCAGTTAGATACTATATAATTGTAACGGTTTTATTCAACAACTGAAGTTTTATCTTAAGGACACAGCATTTCTACCTATATTTTCATTTGATTTTCAGTCTGATTTTACATTTGATTCGTGATCACGGTGACAAATATTGGTTTCAAAAAAGGTGATAATATTAATATTTAGTGAATCAATATCTTATCAACACAATACTTGCATTCTTTCACAATAATGGCTTGTTTTAAACGAAAACAGGTTACAACCATGTGTGTACATTGACAATGAGGTACCAAACACTAGGGTGGTTTATATGTGGAGTAACTTTTTATTCTTTATTTCCAAAGAGGTAAATGATAAGTATATGGTTCTAAAATTATATCAAATTTTGGTTGTGTCAGTCTTCGACAACTGCGTTGTATCCATTTCTTTGACTGCAATACATCTACAAAATATTAGTCGAAACGTTGACCTGAATTTACTCCCGGACAAACAATAAAGGAAAAAATTCATGCAATTTTGGAATTCCGTCAAAATAATGCACATGTTTGTATAAAGTAGTACTTTTGCAAACATGTGAGGCTGGTCGATCAAGAGCACGGTTATATCAGGATATATGTAGCCAATAACCAAAGCTACAAGATAAGGAATATGCAAGAGCAAAAACGTAACTGAAATACTCAATAATAAAAGTGTCATCCGTTTATTTTCCGCTGCCTTTTTATCAATTGTTTCCTTATTACTTGTCATGCTGATCCGAGCTTTCATCATCGAATTAAGCCTATAAAGAATAAAAAAATTGCACACAGCAACCACTGTAACTGGAATGTATATATAATAAATAGACTCTACATGGATCCAAAGTAAGAAAATAAATTCAGACAAATTACAAATATTCACAATTCTTTGGCCATTCCAAACTGATATGGCTTCATTCTCTGTTATAAATGGTATTGCAAATGCTAAACAAAACATAAATAATACACCTAATATTATCTTTGTGACTCTAATGGAGCACCACGCTGCCAGTTTCATTGGGAACATCACTGCAATAAAACGTTCTATTGTCCAGGACATTAAGATCAAATTAGAAAACACCTGACTAACAGAGGTAGCATACAAAAGTATTTGGCATTCCCAGCTATACCTCGTGTCTACCTTCTCACTTATGATTCTCGAAATGAATTTACTAGTTACTGTCAGCAAATCTGCAAACCCTAAAATAATCATGTAAAGTTCACACGTATGCCTGGGCTTTATTTTCATAGCTATGAAAATTGTTAAAGTATTTGCTAGAACACCAGGAACAGTTGTAATGTATGGGATAAGCAACCTCAAATTTTTATAGTGTTTGTACTCCGGGAAGTCTCTGTAGGTGCGTTTAACTCCACGAAAAACGGGTGTCGTGATGAAATATGTACAATTTTTCGATACAGACGAATTATGTTCACCTTCAATATCTTGACGTTCATCAGTGTAATTTGAAGAACAGTTGTATGGCGAATCATTTGTCTCCTTGGTAATTTCTTGATCCGTAGTTTGTTCTTCGGCGGCTTCAAGTGAACTGTTTAGTAACTCTGTGCTGTCTACTGTTGTTTTGGCGTTATTTGTTGTTGTTTCATGGGAAGAAGTGTGGGAATTTGCCAAGAAAGACGCCAGTATCAACATAGCGAGGCATACTACTGAAAACCATGAACATCCCATTGCTACCTGTAATAATTAAAGTATACATTGATGTGTATCTATCATTTTCGATTTTTCTAAAAATTGTTTCACAGAAATGCTCCTTGGATAAATCTTTATCTCAATCATTCGATCTATGAAGTGTAATAACATAATATGGCTACGAGAGAATTTGGCTGGTGTTCCGTATCTGGCTATACATGTAATTGAAAGTAAAACAAAAATATCAAACACTGTCCTTTTCTAAATTTCTGTATCCCTTACATTGTTTGCAGGTTTTTCATTCAACTTAAGTCAAATGTTAACCTAATTATGACAATGTGTAGACAAAATGTTCAGGTCAAATGTTAAGGTTAAACGTTTGACCCAGGCATTTTGTGTCAACTCCATATCTATAAAGGCCGTAGATGATTTTCAGTTTCTTGGAATCAGATGATAAACAATTAGGACGATGTGCTGAATCCTTGTTTAAGATTCATACACTAAAACTGGGAGTGGATTAGATAACATCAAAACAAATTGTATCTAAATATTCTTACATGACTTACGATTTTGTCTCTATATACAGAACAAAAAGGTTTTATGATGCCACTAACAACGCGCTTGCTGATTTGCCGTTAAAATGACGTCATATTGCGCCGCATTACAATAAGAGATATCCGCTGGAAAAAAAAGAACGCTTTGCTTTTATTCACCTTTAGAAATATAAGGCCGTGTAAAAATCAAAATAACACCCTCTCTAGCGCTGTTATCGTCTTGCAAAATTGCACAGCAAGCTACAAAAGAAATGTATTCACTTTTAACAAAGGCAAGCGCCCTTTGCATCCCAGTTGATATGCAAATAGACTTTTTTATGAAAACTGTCAAACCTATATTACTTTATGGTTGTGAAAGTTTGGGATTTGGCAACCTTTCTGTGAATAAACGCGTGCAAATGAAATACTTAACTTGTATTAAAAATTAAACGTTACACCCCAAATTGCGTTATATACGGCGAAACTGGCGTTAAACCTTTAAGTATTGAAATCAAAACAAGAATCTTATGTTTTTGTCGAATGTTGTTCAATGCTTACAAGAATAACAACATATACAATCTCAGACAGTGCAAGAAAGATATGGATGATTATAAGAGCTGTACAATGTGACATAGTCGGGAAACTGATGGAAATACATGTAAGTGGCTTGAAATCAGAAGAAGACATTACAAAGTCACTTAAAAATTGAAAAAAACAACAATCTGAATAAATCGATAAACTAAATACAAACATAACTAATTCATTACAGAAACAACAAGATAACAACAACCCAGCTTTAGAAGAAGAAGTAAATGCCGAACGTACAAAACTCAATGAATTATACCAGGAAAAGTTAGAAGGATACATTACAAGATTAAAATATAAACATTTAATAAATGAAGATATAAACATAAAACTACTTAAGCTGTTAAAAGGGAGCAAAACTATAAAAATAATATGTGAATGGAAAGCATATTACAAATCAAGAAGATATTCTGCACGAAACATTTGAATATTATAAAGATTTTATTCAAAAGAATACCAGAAAAAAACTCCTTTGAACATCTAGAAACAAACAATATTCCGTAGCTAAATAATCAAGACAAACAATTTTATGACGGTTTATTAACTATAGAAGAATTTAGCATAATCGGTAAAAGACATGAAAAATGGAAAAAGCCCAGGAACCGATGGAATAAATGCAAAGTTCTATAAATTATTTTGTGACGATATTAAAATCTTCTAAAAGCTTCATTTTTTTCATTTCAAGCAGGGCATCTTTCAGAACTACAAAATCAAAGCTTAATATCATGACTACCAAAACAAAATAAAGATTTAACAAATTTAGGAAATTGGAGACCAAAAATTTTACTCAATGTAGATTACAAAATAGCAACAAAGTAAATAACATCAATAATCAAGAAAGTTTTAAATAATATAATTTACAAAAGTCAAACTGGTTTCGTAAACAATAGATATATAGGTGAAAATATAAGACTCCTCGAAGACATAATTGAAATATCATATTATCATAAAATACCGGGTATGCTTCTCTTTACAGACTTAAATCATGAATTCATGCATAAATTGCTTCAATGTTTTAATTTCAGAAAATCTTAGGAAAATGGTAGAACTAATCTATAAGTCTCCTAGTTGTTCCGTTACTTATAATGGTTTCAACTTCTTTAAAATAGAAAGAGGGGTCAGACAAAGATGCCCTTTAAGTTCTTACATTTTTATAATAAGCTTGAGTTATTATCCCTTGCTTTGAGAAATGAATTTTAATAAAAATATAAAAGGAATAACAATGAATGGTAAAGAAATTTTAAAAAATGCATTGTTTGCAGATTCTACTACAGTATTATTAGATGGTTCTGAAAGCAGCTTCAAAATCGCATTAAAATCATTTGTGATACTTGGAGAAATTTCGGGTTTAAAATTAAATTATTCAAAATGCATTGTTTTAGAATTTAGATCATTACGAAACGAACACGACTTAATATACTCACGGAAAAATACATTAAATGGAATAGTACAGAACCGAAATCTATTAGAATTATATGTCATGCAAACCCAACCAGTAACTATAAAAACAAAATAAAGAACTCTTTTGTACTGCAGTTTGAATAGGTGGAAACCGAGGAAATTATCAACAACAAGTAACAGTGTATTGAAATCCTTTATTCTACCGAAACTAACATGCTTGTGTGTTGTTCTCGGTCCTCCCAAACCCGTCACTAGAAACTTTTTAAAAAAACTTAAACAAGAAACTTTTGAATTCATATGGGGATGTAAAAAGATAAAGTAAAACAGAAACACCATAATTCAAGGATATAAACACGGAGGTTAAAATGGTTGACATTGAAATATACATAAATTCATTAAAAACAGCATGGGTACATGGATTGATAGACACGAATTATCCAGAAGAATGGAAAACATATACATGGAACAGTTAGATACATTAGGAGGTATAACAATACTCAGATCGCGACTAAATGAAAAAGATATAGAAAAGATTCACATTAATAGTACAGTTTTTAAAGATGTATTAAAATCATGGTGCAGGATAAACTACAAGAAAGAAAACACATTGTACTCAAACACTGTTATTTGGAACCAAAGAGATTTAAAATATAAACACGAGATTCTATGTAATATGACCTGGATTAATAAAGTTCTTATTACATTTTCTGACATATACGATATAGTTAGTAAAACATTTATAATGTTCATAGCATGGAAGCACAACATAATCTGAAAACAAGCGAATATCTATATCATCAAAAGGTAAAATCTTGTATCAAAACAACCATTTGTAAAATTTTATGCTACAGTAAATGCAGACCAATATTCACTTTATCATAGAGCTAAATAAATAAAACTCCATTTAGATTGACAAAAACTACAAAACATTCAATATAATTTTATTCACAGAAACATCGCTACAAATGCATACCCATTCAAATGTATAATAATCGAATCTAGCCTGAGCAACTTTTGCAAAGAGGCAATAGAAACAATGGATCATCTATTCTGGGAATGTTTCCATACACAACACTTCTGGAACCAAAGGACACATTACTTTGTTGCGAAACATGTAAATGGAGCGAAAGATAAAATTACAGCCATCATGTGTACTTCTAATAACCCTGTAGTATCACATATCTTACTTTATGCAAAACAACACATCTATTAAAGTAAGTGCAACATGTACTATCTTCTTTCACCTTATTCAAAATTAAATCTGAAAGTAGACTAAAACTGGAACAACTGCTAGCCCTACAACAAGAAAATAATGTAATATAAGACTATATAAGACTGGCCAATCTCCTGACTATATGAGTCAAAATTATGTGACCCAAAATTCTGTTCATTCAAATAGAACAAGGTCTAGTGACAGTGCGTGTTTTATGCTGCCTAGGGTCAAAGGCTTTGGTCTGACGTCATTTTCTTTTTTAGGTTGCAAGCTATGGAATAAACTACATGTACCATCTCAAATAAGGAATCTGTCCAGCCTTCGTGTTTTTTAAAAGTGCTGTGAAAGATCTTTTTTTTAAATATTAATTTACACCTGTTGAAATCTACCTTTAGTGTCAAACTTTTGACTGTAGTCTTTCAGTTCAGTGCAATGTCTTAATGTGCTTATGTCTATCATCATTACATGGTAAACAACAAGCTTTGTATAATGACTAGTATCTTAATTTAAATATTTATTTTTTACTAAAATCATGTTTCATGCCTCTTTATGTCAGAACATCACTACCATGGACTACAACGGAAATAAGGGATTCGTTCCCTTTTTTGTTATCCTTGATATTGATGTAACTGACATGGTTCATTACTTATGCATACTTCATGATTTTTTTTTTTTACCTTGCTGTTAAATTTTAATACTGTAATGTTATGTTATTATTGTTACCATGCTATCAATATCGAAATAAACAATCAATCAATCAATAAAAAAACTCAACAGTTTTAACAAAATATGGGAAGAATTTTTGAGCATCTGACGACACCTGTAACACACAAACACGAGCACACCATCACACCAATACACACACGCATGCACACACACACACATACCCACAATTATCGATTAACGTACACTTAACAGACTTAACTGTTTTTCTACTTTTATCTCTTTTTTCTCCTATAAAAAGGTCCCAAACTAATTCTATCCCTATGTTTACGACTTGTTCTAGAAAATATATAACGACGAAATTTTTGTTCAATGTAATACATGTATTATGATTATGAAACTAAACAACTTAATATTCAATGTGATGTATATATTGTAAGGTTGGTGGGGGATGGCGCCCGGACCCCCATTAAACCAGTGGACGGGGATAATAAATGGGGTTACCCTTTTGGGGCCCGAAAAAGTCACTTAAGCCATATCGTATAAATATAAATGAAGATGACACAAAGAAAGTAATTGAAAATATTGAAATACAATGTATCCATTTACGCAAGAGCCTGATAAAAAACCTTAATTGCATTGCAACTGAAAAGCAAGCTAGTGAAAGAGTTAGAGATGATCTTTTAACCTGTAAGGCACCACAAGGCGAAAAGAATTTACTGATAAATGCTTGCAAAACCCGCTTGACTTCGAGAAACCGATCAAAAGAAGAAAGGTGAGAATTCATGCAATGGTTACTGTTCATCCTTTATGAACAAAGGCAAACTACGACCTTTGATATAGTGAAAACAACGTTTGTCCGTGCAATTGCGAAGTTGGGGAATACATTTCTAGTACCAACATCAGCTGCAAATGAGATAGAAAAATTTGTGTGTTACCATTACGGCTTTCGAAAATCAACTGATATACAACATTTTCAAGCGCGTCTATGCTTGTGATACCGTGACAGCCATGGCAAGTAAAGTGAAAGGTCTAGATCAAGGATTAATGCCACAGTGTAATAGAGTACTCTAAAAAATCAGTTGGCTAACTATATATCTTCAGTCTGGAAGAACGCCCACACACCATATCCAGTGAAAGCCTGACTAGAGAAAACATGTGGCTTCTATCGGGCTGTTGTTATAAGATTGATTGGTTTGATGCGGATCAATTACCAAATAAAGTTGTCGGTTTAGTGCTTTCCGGTTCTAGCTTACATGATTTTGATAAAGAGGATGATGACACTGTAAACATTGAATATGTCAATTCTGATGAAGACGATGAGTATGACCATCAGATAGACTCTACAAACACATCATGGTATTGCAGTTAGCTTAGACGTGATAAATGTTTTGTAGTGTATTGCATACATTTATGTTCTATATGTTCTTTAGTACATACATTATGAAAACGTGACTAAATGTTGTGAATACCATGATTTCATGTTGCTGCAGTCAGCTGAAAGGATTTCAAAAAGTCAATACATGTTTTGTTGTGTATTGCATACATTCGTTATCTCTTAGTAAGCATATACATTTGGAAACGTGTATTTGTATAATTGCAGATAGCTTTAACTTTCAAATAGTGAAAGTTCCGTTGCGCATTGTATAAATAATTGTTCTTTACATAAGAATATTCATTTTGAAAACGTGACAACATGTTGTCAGTACCCTGTATTCATAATATTACAGCTAGCTTCAAGACTTTCAAAAAGTGAATTAACATTTAGGTTAGCATAAATATGACTGAATATTTTTAGTAGCATGTATCTATGTTACTATATTTAGCTTGTAGATTTTCATAAAGAAATTCAATGTTACAGTTAATGCAGTTAGCTTATAAAAATTGTGAACAAAGTTATTTGTGAAGTATTGTCAGTAAATGTTGTGAATATCATACTTCCGCATTATTGGAATACGGTTTTAAGACTTAAATACGCGTCCGTTTAGTGAATACGATGTAGCATTGTTTGTTTGTATGACTGTAATAATAATTATGAATTGTTATACTTTTATATATATGTTGACATAACTATGCAGTTTTTATACATTTATCGATATTATACATTTGTATGGCGACTTGATATACTATAGGTGAAAAATAAATATCTAATGAAGTTAAAGAACATTTTAGCTAGACTCCGGTCTATGGAGCGTCTGAAGTTTTGAAGATTATTATTGCTTTTTTATTTGAAGCTATATTCTACGGAAGCGTTAAAGGGCCACTAGTTACGAGAACAGTTTTGCATATTTCAATTAATTTATTTCCTATTGGTCAGAAACTTTTAGTATTTACCTTTTATTTTTTTACAAAATGATTATAAACTTCTGAATTAGTCATCCTGTTTGATGTCGACGTGACTACAACTTTTAATTATGTCGTTTTACATTTTGTCAAAATACAATATGAACTAATTAATTTGAAATTATTATTTTGTAACTTAAGATATGTTTTGTTATAAAGCCTGAAGTTTTTCGCTATTCCTCATAGATTTTAATGAAAAGCAAAAATACTTACCTTATTGTCGAAATTATTTTGTCCTAAAAACGTATAGTTTTGCAACAGTCGCCAAAAATATGTCGCATACCGGTCTAAAAATCCGATTGCGTAACCAGAATCATATTGAGGCTGCTAACACGGTTGAAAATCGAGAGCGAGCATTTGTCGTCTAAAGAATTTTAACAAAGTCTATTACATCTGTCAATGTGCAAAAATCTTCACGTTTCACCTGAAAACAAAAAACGTTTTAACCAGTTTCTTTTAGTCTTGGTGAAAATGAAAAAGTCAACAAGATAAAAACTTCAGTCATCACAAAATGTTTTGTTTCAAACTAATAAGTAAAACTTTTACTCCGTGAAAAATCATGACGTCAAAAAATAAACTTAGCATGTTGTCAAATTCCACGAAGTTGAATTAACCAGAACTTTCTAGTCTTTTTGTAAAACAACACATGTTAGAGACCAAATGTTTCACATTAATAGGAAATAAATTAAAGCGAAATATGCAAATAATATCTCGCAACTGGTGGCCCTTTAACGCTTCCGTAATATTCTGAAGCATTATACTATTTAAGAATTGTGTTGATGTCTTCGTAACAACTATTTAATTTGTTTTCCTATCAAGAAAACTGCATGAGCCCGATTTAATGCTAATAAGTATTTTCTTGTATACTTTGCAGAATAAGTTTTGGGTTACATGCATAAATTTTAGTAAATAGATATTTATTTTTGGCACCATTTTGCTATTTTGTCACAAGTTTTATAGTTTATACGTGTTGCCATGGCAACAATTTCATGAATGTCATGTTAAATCATTAGAAAAGTTTTCTTATTTGTTATTTGAAATACTGAAGTGAATAAATTGAATTAACGAACATTAAAAGATATACAAAGCTAACACTTTTTAGCTTTTTATCTGATACTGTCAGTGAGTTGAGAAATTTCATGTATTTTCATTGGTGGTAGGGGTTCGAATTAAATGCTTGCTGTTTCAAATTTGAAAGATTTACTGGCCCAATTTGCTCATAATGTGTTTCTCACTAACTGTCATATAAATTTGTAATATTACTGTAGAAATTTACTTCAGAAATAAAAATTATGCAAGAGTTGAAACCATAATTTTATGGTATGCAAAACTCAGTAAAAAAGTACTCTATTTTTTACTATTGTTTAGTGAAATCAACCAAAAGTATACAAAATATAGGTTGTGTTCATCCCAAAAACTGAAATTTAGATATTTTTCAATACAAAACGCAAAAGAATAGAAAGTTGTGTAAAGTGTTTGATTACTGGGTTATTTTTAAGAAAAATGACGGCTATCTTGGCGGCCGTCTTGAAATTTAGGACATTGCCCCAGGTATGGGCGAAACAAATAGTGTTTTCAAAAAGTTTATATATTGAGAAAAGTGATAATATAAATTGTTTTTCCGTGCTCAAAAAAGTAAAAAGAAAGATCTGTGACTTTATTAAAAAATATCTGTTTGTCCTAGAACTTCTAGAAAAAGTTCACACAAAAGCAATGGTGTGGTTACTCTCCAACATTTTTTAAAAACCGTTTTCATATAAAATGATATTATTTATCAACCCTCATTGAGTAGTATTGTTATAATAGTCTCGATTTATATAAGATGATTCAGTATTTTTAACTCATATTGTCATTTATTTACATAACTTGAGTTAAACAAACTTTTTGTATTTGTATTTGTGTACCATTAAAAGAAAAGACTAAAAGCTGTACATTTTACAACATTACTTAATTAAGATTTTGAAATCAATATGTGAAGTACTGACGCGCAGTTTAAAACACTCAGGCCTCTTGACTTCGTGGTTATTTACTGCGCATCAGAACACCAAATAAGTGTTTATTAGACGACGAACACAACTCGAACGGATTAAAAGGATTGCCCAAGACCTCGAAGTTTTAGCTAAAATTCCAGCAAACATCGGACATTTGGCGGAATCAAGCATGCTGCAGTTCGATAAAAGCTTCAAAAACATTTGTTTGTTGTTTTCGTGAAGAGCGTTTTATTGTTATTATAATGTTGTTTCACTGGCACATTGTGCATGAAGGAGACAATGTCCGGTTTATTTTATTGCTTAAAATTGCATTTATCCGTTAGTTTACGTACATTTAGCTCATCCTTAACGTTTTGAAAAATATCTGTAAGTTGCAATGTATGCCTGTTTTAAAATTACGTTTCCTCAAATTCAAGATCCTCTCTTGATAAAACGTGCGACTCGTGTCCGTTCTTATCTCATAAATATAGTGGCATACTTCTGCCACAACATAACTACTTAATTATCACATTATATAACCTGTTAATTACTTAATCACCATGATAAATATCTGATTAACGCGTTAATGTTTATGTGAACATATCTTTATGTCATTACAAAAAGTGTAAAAGTGTAATGTTACCGCACACTATTACCAATAGATACCTACATTCTGAAATTTCATATATGTGTTGTATGGCCTTATTAACCATTTAGTGACTAATACAAAGATAATTTATGCAGCTTTTGTAGATTTTACCAAGGCGTTTGGTTATCTAGTACGAGACATAATCTTGATTAAGCTTATTGAGATAGGGGTTAGAGGCAGAATGCTTGATATTATCAAATCTATGTCTAATAATGTGAGATCAAAAATTAAATACAACAACAAAATAAGCAATGAAGATTTTCTCATGTATGCTTTGTGTGCGTCAGGGTGAATTGTTATCCCCGTTTCATTTTTCTATATACTTGAATGATCTTATGGTGCATGAGTTTAATGGCATAGATGTTGGAATGTAAAAACTGATTTTGGTCTTATATGCCGATGATAGCGTTATTATGTCTGAGTCCGTGGAAGACTTAAAAAAGGTTTGATACTGTTAGAAGAGTATTGTGATTAATTCAACTAAGACAAATTTTATGATTCTTAAAAAGGTGGACAAATAAAACAGAATTTAAAGTTTCTGTTCAAAGGTCCGATTTTAGAAATTGTTAATGACTTCACATATCTAGGAATTGTTTTTACATCAGGATGTTCTTTTCAAACAACATTTGATACATTAGCAGGACAAGCAATGAAGGCAATGTATAAATTGAAATCAACTCTTGTTAAGTATCCATAAATGTCTGTTAAAAGTCAGTTAACTTATTCTACCTATCTTACATTATGATTCAGAAGTCTATGGACTAAACGAATCTGTAGTTTTGGAAAGAGTACATTTAAATTTTTGCAAAAGATTACTCTTTATCAAAATACAAACACAAAAAACTTTATATAGGGTGAACTTGGTAGGACTTCGTTGTTGAAAAAAACTGGATTGGTTGTAAGGTAGTACAAAAGAAAATTCATGTATATGTGAAATGTGTTTATGATATGATGTACAGAGATTTAGAAATAAGACCAAATAACAATACTTCTTGAGCATATTCTGTAAAATACTTGTTATAATCACTCTGATATAATGACATATGGTTATTACAAGGCGTTGATGAAAATAATGTTTTTTATAAATATACTAAAATCTAGATTAAATGATGTATTTATACAAAAATGGATGTCTGATATGAATGACACTAAAGAGCTAAAAGTTATACTTTGTTTTCAAGTTTTCAGCTGCAACCCTATTTGTATTTAGTTAAGTGACATTGCGCTTTTCTTACTGCACATAATGTATTTTGGTGACAGTTTTATAAAAGCAATTTTCGGTTGCTGTGTATTTAACTGTGTTAAATTAATGATAAGGCCGCATTAGTATTTGAAGTAAGTGTATTAGAAATAAAAAATTCGGACAAATAAAATAATAGTTGCTGTCTTCGAAGTGATCTCCTTTGTATTGTTGTTGTTGTTGGTAGAGATTTCGGCAGTGGAAGGGAAGCAACTCCTACATGCAGTTGTTTTTTTCTAAACAGATTGCCCCAGTCAAAATAGGAAAAGTAATATTTGGAAAGTTATTATTTCGTACTGGTAGCAGAAAGAGCTTGTTGTATTGGGTTAAAAGCTGTTATTTCCTCTACCCGTTTTACACACACACACACACACACACACACACACACACACACCTATTCAGCTGGATTTTTACTTGAAAAAATGCGCATAGTTCCATTTTAATATAAAGAGGTTTAGATCTGCACTATTTAGATTAAGAGTCTCATTACAAAGATTAGAAATTGAAGCGGGCAGGTGGATTAAACCTTTCGCAATACCACATACAGAAACAAGAAAATTTCACAATTGTAATGTAATTTCATTTTTTATAAGAATGTCTGCTTTACAATGATCTGAGAAAAAGGTATATAAAAATATTATTGGTCAAGACCAGATATACCGAAATTGACTGAATTAATGAATTTTAATAAAATTGGTATCAACAAGAATTTAACTATGTTCGTACATAAAGCTTTTGAGATTAGAAACCAATATTGTTTCCATTATAATTAATTTATACCTCATGTTGTATAATGTACATGGTGACACTTGACTGTATATGCATTTATATTTGCATGTATGCTCATGGCTATATGGTCTTCTGCTCATGATAATAAACTATGAAACTATATCTATCAAATATATGGTTAACGTGTTATGTAACTAGTTAGTCAGATAAGTATCGTGATAATAATGTGGTTGACTAGTGACTGTAGACAGATGTTTATATCATATTATTGTCGTCCAAATACATAATTATTAAATAGAAAAACTTATGAACCCTACTCAGAATACTGAATACTTAAATCTATGCAAGTTTATTAAATCGATATTATCAAGGATATGTTAATACCATGAATGATTTAAAATTGATGCAATAAAATTGTTGTGCTGTTATCAAAACCTTATTGCACTAAGCTTTTGGTTTTCATTTAAGCAAACTTAAAGTATTTTCAAACAGTAGCATATTTACCACAAAGTGAAGCACGTCAGTTTTCTATAAATGTATGTGACTATCCATCAAGATATGACTCTTCACCATGTCACAAATTAAAATGAGAAAAAGTACAATTTCTTACCTTAGATCAATTTTCTGTATGAATGTGTTATACACTCATAGTATAAGCTTACATTTTGTCACATTTTGTCATGTATTTGTTCATGTTTGCGTGAAATGAGCGTAATAAAGGCTTTTGACTTGATTTGAATTTGACTTGATAAGTATCGTGATAATAATGTAGTTAACGCTTTATGTAACAAGTTAGTCAGATACGTATCGTAATAACTATGTGGTTAACGTGTTATGTAACTAATTAGTAAGACTAGTATCACGTTAATTATCTGATAAACTACTTGCATAACACAATAATCACGTCACAGATATCTCGAAATTGTTTTCGCATTAAGTAGGTAAGATGATAAATAACATGTTAATCACATTAATATCACGATAGTTATCTGACTAACTAGTTACACGATACGTTAACCACATAATTATCACGATACTTATCTGACTAACTAGTTAACTTACGCATCAACCACATAATTATCACGATACTAATCTGACTAACTAGTTAACCACATAATTACCATGATACTTATCTGACTAACTACATGTAGTTACATACCACGTTAACCACTTGATATATATTTAAATTATTATTATGTAGGTATATGTTGGCAGTTACATACACTTTTTTGATGACATACGTTTCTTTTAACATAAGACTTAACGCGTTAATCAGATATTTATCAAGATAGTTAAGTGACCAACATGTTATAATACGTGATAATTAAGTGGTTATGCGGTCGCAGAAATATGCCACGAAACATTGACACCTAAATTTTCATGAAACTTGAGCCAAATGTTCATCCCATCGAGACGACATGTTCAAAATCAAGATGGCAGTTAGGTATGCTAGCTGCATATTTCCGTTTAATGTTCATCTCATCGAGTAAGTCATGTTCCGACTGCACCGACTAAAAGTCAATGTTGCAT
This sequence comes from Saxidomus purpurata, assembly GCA_022818135.1. Classification (NCBI taxonomy): domain Eukaryota; kingdom Metazoa; phylum Mollusca; class Bivalvia; order Venerida; family Veneridae; genus Saxidomus; species Saxidomus purpurata. The sequence goes on along the minus strand of JAFMSR010000003.1, from coordinate 39,982,351 downwards.
TCCAGGGGTATAAGTGAGCCTAAATATAATTACATAGATAAAAGATAAATAAATTAATTAAATAAAAAAAACATACATAACTAAATAAATAAATAACTTTAATATCAATTCATCAATAAATTCATGAATACGATGTGTATATAACTCAAACTCTTTGAAGGATTTTAATGAAACTTGGTCAAATGTTCATCTCGTCAAGAAAAACTCATTCCAAGTTTCCACTGCGAAACCGTAGATCCAGATTTCAATCAAGTTCAAAGGTCAACCTTTTAACTATTCTTCATGCGTCTCCAGACTGCCTTATAAACATATATAATGAAACGTTTATCAACGAACAAAGCGAAAAAAAGTCAAGCATCTTCAGCTTATACATAAAATTAGTATGAATTATTGAGAAAAACGACAATTGATGCAGAAACGTTTAGTAAAGAAAAGATATTAAGCTATATGAAAGAGACATATTTGAAATCATTATATTTTGGAAAAATTGTGTCGTCTGCTATACATTTTAAATACAAAACGTTAGTGTGCATTTTTACGTTGAATGCAATTAAAACATTTGAAAAAAGCAGAAGAAAAACATAAATGTGCATTACAAATACTAACGTTATTATATTCTCATGTATTTATAACGTAAGTTGCAACAATATTGGCTGCACGATTCACAATATCCACGAAAATGTAGTGTACTGATAAAACATTCTGAGGCAAAATATGAGTACATGTATTTGCAAAAATAGCTCTAAAGTTATTTTAAAGTAAAACATGAGTGCACCAAATATACATGTATTGTAATTTCGAACCCTTATTTCTTCAAGTACGACTATTTTTAGCGTATGGATGCATTCATAAAGCAAATAAACAATATTGCAAATACTTTGTCTTGTAGTTTTCGATTTATATACATATGAATAAACATATCTCCCGTCGGTGATGTATGTGAAAAGAAAATCTTTTGAAATCTGAGGATGGCTCTACGTTAGTGTAGTAATGTATTACATAGTCATATTTCGGTGTAAGCACATAAAGATTTTGGTACGGGAATTTCCCGTTGGTTCATAGAGAATTCCTGCATGTTCACGACATAACTAAAATCGCTTATGACTGGATCGTAAAAGTTGCTTGCTTATGTTATGACGTGGCATACAACGCCAAAGTACTTACTAAATTGTTTCCACTCATGTTATGATAAGTGCTATTTAATATTTATAAGTAACATTTTAATAATAAATTATTCTCGATCGCGAAATAAGATAACTCGCTCTCGAGAATCACTCCAGGTGGAATAAACCATGAAAAGTATGAGAGGCAAGGTGGAAATATATGTGTCTTGCCGAAGGACACTACCGCTATGGCAGCCTCCGGTCATGAAGCGAACGCGCTACCACGGCGGCTCCAGTGTAAATGTTACTTAAAATCAATATACTAGAATAAGGAAGTACCAAATGTATATGTATGTAAGGAAAGAGTCACTATTATAGAAACGTGATCCAGATGTCTGATTGGCCGACACATTACTCGAGTAAATGCCATCATTCAAGATAGATATATTAATACATATTCCTCCATTCTACCCGAAGCGTTGTGCCTCATGGCTACCAATACTTCAATGTTAACGTAGTTTTGTAATGTAAATTCTGGAGCATTTAAAATTTCGGCTGAGTTCATTGCTTTTATTTTGGTCTATCCATCGACGAAATGTATTTAAAAAGGCTCATGTTTATAAGCTTTGTACTTTCTGACATGGTATAATTTTTTTATCATTCTATCGTCATTTAGTTTTTGGCCATATAGTTAGCATGCTTTTGTAGCAAAAGTAGTGCAAAATAGACCATATAAAGCTGCTCATTGAATCATAGTTCATCGTATCTAAAATAAATGTAAAAATGGTATTACATAGACAAGGTTCCAAGCTTATTCATTCCATATTCCTACTATAGTCATTGCCAAAGTGTAATTCAAGCATTTTTACACAAATATGGTGGACATTTCTACTCCTACACACGCATGTTGAATATATCTTACACATTTTTTCAGATTTCTGAAAATTAATCAAACGATTTGCATGCATTAGTCACGGATTCCAGTCTACGACAGCGCTCTTTATTCAGTCTACATCGATGACGTGCTCAATATTCTACATTCGATTTGTTTATTTCTTAGTTTATGTTACCATTACCGTGGAAAATTAACTTGAAATAAATCTATACTAAGATAAACTTCTAACGCACCGCCTACCTTTTACCTTCTTTATAATTAACAACCAATTAAGCTATCGGTGCACAAAAGCTATCATGTTTTGCATTTATGAAAATAGTGGGTAGATAATTCCGTTACATAAATTTCAAAATGATGAAGTGATACAAATTTCATATGGAAGAAAAGTTTAAGGGTGGGTGTCGCAAAGCAATATCCCATGTTAAGTCTACGGCGGTTCTGTCGTTAAATTGAAATTTTGAACTACTCGATCATTTTGAAATTCATGTCACGTAACTCGGTGTTTTCATAAACGTAAAACACGATAGTTTTTGTACAGCGATAGCTATCATTGGAAGGGTTGATAATGGAACAAAAACAGAAAAAGGGCAGGTGGTGATATTTTCAGTATCAAATATTAAATAGATAAACAAATTCCTCGAAAATACTTCACAATTTAAATGCCCAGAAGGCAGCCATGTCTCTATGACGTTATCGAGTTTGTTTCGATCTGTCCGGTTGGCTGCCGCTTGACGGAAAGCCATGGCTGCATTTCAGTCATATTGGCCAAAATCCCTTGCTTTAGAGCTAAACGTCAACCTTAATTTTATGTGGAACTATTAGTTTCTTTCATGAGCACGAGGTTCAGATTGAAATATCCGTCACTGAGGGTAACTGTTTTGGCGGGAACGAGGCTCTAACCAAGTTTCTCATGGTAGAAACTTTTTCTTGCATACCGTTTTACACTTTGAAATAGATATTTAAAAAGAAACTTATCGAAATGATGCTCTTATTGATTATCTTATGAGTGTTCATGGGAATTCAGAAACTGGTACAATTCATTTAAAAATGATATCCCTGGTTTGTTGGACTGTTTTCCTTATTTAACTTTAACAAACTTGAAAAAATCTTCTTTGACATTAGTAGTCAGAAATTTATTGGACTGAGCACATTAATAAACGAAGGATCGGGTCTACAGGTGGATCTTTTGTCGCTGATTCAAAGGTGTGCAAAGCTGCAATCTTGTCAAAAGAATCTTTTAGTGCAATATCCCCGGACAAAAAGCTCAATGCAATTTATAGACTTGTTTCGTGTCCAACTTCAATGAATGAACGTGTTTCAAAATTAGAACAAAAAATGAATGGTCAATATGAGGCGGTCAAAAATGAACGAATTAAATTGTTAGAATACAAAGTATTGACAATGAGGCACGGGAACGTAGAAACAATTTAATATTTTAAAAGTGCACCTTACCCACAATTTAGCCCTTATAAATTCAAATTATTAGTTCACTTGATTTTACATTGAGATAATTCATATAGGTAAATCTAATAAGGTCTTAAGTGTTACTTACGACCTTATAAGACCCATACATATTCGGAATCTGCATTAAAAGGCGCATGCTTTTTCTCATGATGTATATGTTCCCATATGAATACAGTTATTTTTTCACAATCTTTCGACTGTAAACTGCTTCAGTATTGCAATGTTCATATTATGTTCGTTGATTTTGATATGTACATATTTTATTAATTAAAAGTCTTGTTGCTTTGGCAACGAAATCATGAAAAATAGGGCTTTTCTAGCAATAGCTATAAAAGTAAACGTGATAGGTTCATAAAACTTCACGTGTTGATGAAGGGCGTTAGGGAGATAGTGCACATTATCATGTATTCGAATAAGTTGTGTGTGGATGTTCTTTTCGGTCAAAAGCGAGCTTAATACTGATGCGCCGAAAAAGTAATTAATTGAATATGAAAGCACAAAATTCATTTTCAATACATAGTCAGATACGCTTTACTTTCTAGAATTATCTTACCTATCATATTTTGCGCAAATCAAGTCTTTTCCATGTACATGTACTGTCATTTATTTTTAGTCTGATCCATACACTTTCACAACCACGTAACTTGTGTCCTGGATTTGTTTGCAATGTACAGCGCGATTTTAATTGAAAAAAGATATAAATTAATTATGCTCTGTTTAGTTGCTCAAACTGATCCTAAATGAAGAACTACAATATGTTTGATATAATTGTATATATATATTTATCTATTTCAGTCTCATTCACATACATACATACAGACAGACATAAAAGTACACACTATAACAACATGTATGTAGCCATTCTAAAGGAGAATTACTTTGTTAAACATATACTATAATATTATCATAGTGCACAAGATTTACAAAAGAAAGACTAACGTTACATGATAAAACTGAGTAGCAGTTGCTACTCTTGCAATAAAATTAAGCTAATAGGTAATTGCATAAAGCACTGAAAGCTAAAATAAGCACTAATGCGCAAATTATAAAATGGTTGGAAAGATCAAATATCATCCCGATAAGATCGTCGATGAACTGATTAGCAGATACTTCTTAGAGATTAATAAAAGAATCCTATGGTACGGTAAAGTAACTAAAGTTTATGTTGTTGTTGTTGTTGTTGTTGTATCTGTTGAACCAAGCTTTCTATGAAATGTTATTACATCTTTATAGTCAAATCAAATTTATTCACATAATATCAAACGCCGGTATATAAATATTTGGAGCTTTTTCTAAGCTATATTAAATTGCAAATTCAACTCAGTCGGATTGCATATAGATGAACAAGTAGTAGCGATACTGGTAAGCAACATTAACACTTAAAGTTAGTTACCTAAAGAACGGAAGTTATGTGTTGATAATTAAGTCATGGCTTTTAGGAACTTGGGAAAATTAATGCCTAATAATAATGCTTAATGAAAAGTCAACATATAATATAGATACAAATTTATCAAGGGGACATTATTTTATTTGTACGTGTATTTAAAAGATAACAATGGACTCTTTTGTGAGCACTGCTAAAGTGGATGACAATCAAATTATTTTAGGTTCAAAGATCGATTTTTCTAATCCGTCAGTATCGATGTATCTAATCCGTCGGCAATTCTTATTTTCCTTAACAATATCTTTTCATTGATTCAAAACGCCTGCTTAAGAAGAAATTTAACATCGGATGAAAAATAAACAATCATGTTTGTGAATTGTTTTATTCTACACTCAGACTAAACATGACAGTGTACCATGAAATATTTTGTCAGTATTCAACAATCGTAATGATATATATGTAAAGTAACTATGGTATCAAAGATCATTATAAATCTAGATTTAGAAATAACAGCCCACCTACATGTAGCCATTCACTTGCAAATTTAGCTATGAATAATGAGCTTTGGACAATGCCTTATGTTTCTTTATTCGTCAGTTTTATAAAACATCTTAGTGTCAAAACCCTTGTATCTCTCTAAAGAATGTCGGAAGAATTTGGTTATGCGCCTTGCTTTTAAGTGTATTTTTTGTTCATTTTACAACTTGTTACAAAAACACTGCATTATAAGTAGCGTTGAATTTAGCTGACTTTATGCAACATATTTTATGAAATATACATGATCCGTTTAGGAAAATAAAAGGATTTCTTCGGTATAATAGGGAAAATTGGTTGGTGTCATTTTCGTTCGCTTTAGTTTTGTTTGGACATACGTTTCGCTTAATAAGTACGTTAATAAACTTCAATTAATGTGTAAAACATGAACGAATATATACCACATAAAGTCGACCGTTTGAGGTTTATGTCAATACAAACTCATATTTGAGGCTCATCTGTAATTGGCTTTGACCTAAAGTAAGCTTATACGCATTTTTTTCAAGTAAAAATCCAGCTGAAATAGGTGTGTGTAATAAAAAGTAGAGGGAATAATAGCTTTTGGATACACCAGGGGATCCATATATCATTTTTTTTGTTTTAACATAATCTAAATGCCTTTACTATTTTCTATCATCATGATAAAAACTATTTTTCTAAGTAATTTAGAAATATGTGTTTTATCTGCATTATTCTAGTGTAAATGCTCTGTTTGATTTAACATCTGCCTGGGAAGGTCGGGGATACGTTGTGAGTGAAAGTTTCCAATTAAATTGGTTCCAGGTAATAACAATGATTTGACCTGTCTTAGTGGGGTCATATGTTTAGAACCAGTTGGAAACTTGCAAGACTTATCAACATAATAAATAGTTATTAGTAAGTTATTCCTGCTATACGACTTTACAGTTTCGATACATATGTAGAATCCTAGTACATCAATTAAAAGCATCTGTCACTTTCTCTACTAATTGATCTGGCACCAGAAGATAACTAATTAGAAACAACTCTAAATGCAAAAACAGCCATTATTATTTAAAGGGGGACATTGATTGAAACATACACATGGCTTGATACTACTATTTTCTATTAACATGTCATTGACAAACATTTTGTTCAATCTTTTTATCAGCTATTAATTTACGCCTGCAGAGTGTACAATTTAGTAGGCAGTTCGACCTGGTAATACGTGTACACGTAAGTATGTATCTCTGAAGGGTATTTATTTTCAGCAAGTATTGTCATATTATAGCGATACAAACATTGAATTTTGACAATTTTTATCATTATTGATTTATTAGTTATATTGCTAGATTTTTTTTTATAAAACATAACGTTGCATGCCAATTATTAGGTTCTTATAAAATATTAAATATTTAATGTACTAAGCTTTACATTGTATCATTAAAACGTTTGGTACTTATCCCATTACAAACATTTCCTCTGTTTAGCTGTGCTTTTAAATCCATGCTGATGTAATTTATTGCCACGATAATGGTAATGCCCCTCACAGAATCACCTCTACAACATAATGGCCATTTTATAGATTGCCAGGTGATTGACTTTATTGCTACATTTAATGCTTATTAAGCTATTCAAACTGAGGTGTCCAGCATTGGTAGATTACCAAGATTTTTTGTTAAAATCTCATTAATATTCATAGAAATTAACTCGGTTTTAACAAAATGTAGTACCATAAGCTCTTTAGCTTGGTCAGTGTTAAGGAGAGGGCAGTACTTTTATAGTTTACGAGTGTAAATGGGAGGTTTCATTCAGATTCCATTTTTCTTCATTTTCCAGAAGTGTAATCACAGATTTGTAGACAATGTTCTAATTGATTCAAATCCATCAATTCTGAATCAAAATGCACGAAACTGTTTGATGTGTGAACTTAAAAAGGGTACCTCAGAAATTTGATAAAAGATTCCATTCAAACTTTATGACCCTTTTGGTGTAGGTGGTACATAATATGCCGGTACAAAACTTTGATTTTACTATAACTTTTTCCCTAGGGGAAATAAATTAAATCCAAGATACCCTTTTGTAAATCATGCCGTGTAGATACCTGGCAGGAAAATTTGACCACCAAGGTTGAATAATGGAAGAGTTGAATCACATTTTAGAAAAACACAAAATCTGCATTTGCGCAAATATACAAAATAATAATAAAAAAGCCGTTACATAGTTGAAAAGAAAATTTCATGAGCTTTAAAATGATATGCAACTTGCCTATACTTCCTTTAATAAGGAAAGCACAATCAGTATAAGTTCAACACCCCCTGGTGTATCCTTAACACCAAACTCTTCCTGCTACCAGTACGCAATAATAACTTTCAAAATATTACTTTTCCTATTTTGGCTGGGGGAGTCTTTTTTTTTAAAAAAAACAACTGCACGCAGAAGTTGCTTCCCTTCCACTGCCGAAATCTCTACCACAACAACAACAACAACACAAGGGAGATCACTTCGAAGACAGAAACTATCATGTTATAAGTCCGATTTTTTTTATTTCTAAAGCACCAACTTCAAATACTAATGCGGCATTATCATTAATTTAACACATTTAAATGCACAGCAACCGAAAGTTGCTTTTATAAAACTGTCACCAAAAATACACTATGTGCAGCAAATTGCGCAGTAATGTCACTTTAATTACGCATTAAAAATCAATTAAAATTATCAGTGGTTAACGGCTAGTGAGATTATTCTGTCTGGATGATTTTTCGGATGTTTTTCAAAGAGTAATGGTGACATACGACCATAACAGTAAATGCATTTGTTCAGTATAAGCAAGTCTTTTCTATGTTATTGTGTTAATGCACAAACTTGACTATATAAACACGTTTAAATGGGGCATGATTTCATATTTATTTTGTTTTCCGAACTTTCTTGTAAGTATTATTGAACATTAGGTTTTTAAAGGAATATTTGAGCTTTAACTGTCAAAATTAATTGCGAAATTATTCTTATAGTTCATAGGTGAATCACTCTTTGTAAGGGATTACAATGATTTTTCTTTGCTTAAATGCATGAATAAAATACTTGCCTATATATTGTGCGATTTTAGATAGATTAAAACATTGCCTCTTACTCACGTTTTCCAAATCCCATACACTGTAGTAGCTTTCTTCTATTTTGTATATTTGCCTTTTTGCTTTGTTATCCCGTTTATTCAAAGAGTTACTTACGTTTACTTGATGAAACAAGATCTTTACAAATAGTCTTTACACCACAAATCAACACGCCCAAGGGTAACATTCTCACTATTTATAGTCGATCATTAATTGCGTTTTCAAAGGCCATAAATCTTTCACTTTATTGAGAAACACAGCTAATTAGGATATCGTCAATGTTGTTTTAGACTATAAAACTTTAAAGCGAAAGAGGATTCACACAATCAAACAAATATCCGTTAAGGTCCGTTATCTATATTAAAAATTACGCCAGTGGAAGAAAGAATACTTGCAGTCAGTTCCTAAATGACAGCGAAGACCGTGAAATAGATACACGAAATAAATCTTTAAAAACTGTTATCTTCCATAATCATTTAGATCAGAGCTTAGATGACTGTTATGTAGCACTTTCTAGTGGTCCTCTTCGAAGATTGTTCAACTAATGTCCCTTGAGTCATAACTGATCCCAGTCGGTGGTCTTCTGTTTAGACCTTAATATCAAATATTTTGCAAAACAGTATTGTCAAAAGATCCAGGTTACAGAGCTTAGTGTGGCATTGCCTAGAGACCTTCACCAAGTTTGTTCAAATTATGAACTTGGAATCAAATTTGACCCAACAGTTTGGTTTATCTGTGTCATATGGCATTACATAAGAAAATTTATTTCATGCTTTTCAGTGAAAATGAAATATATCAGTGATATAAAATAGATATTTCACTGAGAATAAAAAAATATTCACCCGGATTGACGTCAAAAAGTATACCCAGCGTAACGAAAACCGGAAACCAAACGACGATGACGTCGTTAAAACTTTTTCTGATGACGTTTCCTGCGGTTTTCGATATTTCATTGAAACAAACTCAACAGAAGTAGAGTTTTAAACATAAAAAAAAACAACAGAAAAATTGTTGATATCGGTTTTAAATCACGTTAATTTCACTCTTGAAACACCAAAAATAGTTGTTTTCACTTGCGCGCAAATATGACTATCATGTCAAAGTGTCTTTAGATATAATCAATTTATACGCTAGCAATTTGCATACGACCATAAATTATAATATATCTAGTAATGGTAGAAAACACAGACCAGGTAAACCATGGTGGAATGGAACACTTACAGAAACGTGGTCAAAGTTATGTATTGCTGAAAAAATGGTTGGACTGCCATGTTAGAAGCTTAAGGAATTATCTGACAGCAAATTTTGTTAATTTACGCAAACAATTTGATATTGATGTTCAGAAAACTAAACGAATGTTTTGGTATAGTTTGCTAGACAAATTATTAGAAAAATATGAGGTTGATCAAACCATTTTTTTGAAATCAGTTGGAAAAATTTGGATTAGTCAAATCAAGAAAAACTATATTCCAGAGGAAGTTCTTTAAGACGATGGAGCTGTGAATTCCTCTATTCAGGATGTACTTAGTAAATGGAAGAATGATTTTAGCTCACTTTTTGTTTATAGTAATGATGATTTTTCTATCAATGATAATGTTAATAGCGGTGCTGAAGCTAGCTGTGCAGATACGTCGTTTAATGATGTTATCACTCCTGCAGATGTAAGAAATACTGTTAACAGTGCAAAACATGGTAAAGCATATGGTGTTGATTATATTCCTGCAGAAGTGTTGTCAACTGGTGTAACTGTTTAGTTTCTGCATGTACTATTTAATATATGTTTTAATAATAAAGTGGTACTCTCATTGTGGAGTAAATGTGTAATCAGCCCGAAATCGTCAACACTGGATCTTACGGATCTATTGACTTATCGTTGTATTGCACTAGCATCGGCTGTTTACAATATTTACTGTAGAATACTTAACAGCAGGCTTAAGATTATGGCGAGCGTATCACTAATCTTGTCGATGAGCAAAATGGGTTTAGGAAAAAAGGGGAAACATAAACCGAAGGTATAATAGAAACTCGCAAAAAGCTGAAGTTGTCAGCATATCATTTATTGACTTCAGAAAGCGTACGATACAATAAATCGCTCTAAATTGTAGATTAGACTACAAAATATAGGTATTAATGGTAAAATGTTATGTGCTATACAATCTATTACAACTCAACGTGTCTTCCTGTGTTTGAATTAATACGCACAAAACTGACTGGTTTGAAGTGAACTGCGGTTTAAGACAATGTTATATACTATCACCGATACTGTTTAGCCTATATATCAATGACTTTGCTGTATATTTAAAGTCATTTGATATTGGGGTTGAGATTGATGGCGATACAGTTTGTATTTTATTATATGCTGAATATATTGTCATGATTGTTGACAGTGAACACCATTCACAATTTCTGTTAAATTTCTTAAATGGCTAGTGCAAAAGAGATGATATGACTATTAACAGTAGCAAAAGTAAAATTGTTCATTTTCGCCCAGAATCAGTACCAATACTGTCAAACGAACAGACTCCGGTAAGCTCAATAGTTAGAGCATGAGACTTGTAATCTCGGGGTTGTAAATTCGATATCAGGGGCTGACCAATCTAATTGGTTGATGACGTAAATCACGTGGGCGTTGTTTGTAAACAAATACGGGAGATGTTTCTGGCTGAATTATATATATTTTGGGACAACAGTTAAATTTTGATGTAGGTATTTGGTGTATCATGCATTTTTCTATCGATTTATTGTAAAATTCTGCAAACTTTAAATCAAAACTGTTAAGTTTTCAGGATAATTCTGCGAGTCTCAGGCAGAATTTCTGCGTAATGTGGAATCTTTGGATTTTCCGCCGATAGCAGATTTTGGCAGAATCTTCATAGACTTTGGTCAAAAGAGGTCCGGTGTGAACGTTGAAGACGGATTAGGCAAAATATTTTGGGGTCGTCTCAAAAATGTTTTAAAAGGCCTTCTTAGATCGGGCTCAGAAATAATGTCTCAGTCGTTACAATTGTCACGACAAAGATGCATTTATTTATGTAAAACTTTCTAGGCTTAAAATGGTACGCAGTGAGACAGTCAGAACCAAAGTTTAATAAGATTTCTATCTGTGAACTTAGCATGAAAAAATCGTGAAAAATAAGTATTCTTTAAATAACTTTTGTTTATTGGCTCTAATATACTTTAACTACCGACATAATAAAATAGGAAGAGGTATCATAAAATTCAATAACAAAAAACCAGGGTCAATTATTGGCCCGGTCCAATAAAAGATTGCTGACGAAAGATTGGCTGTTGAAAAATCTGAGCTTCCGATTGGCTAATACTTTCAAATGTTTAGTTTCATGAAAACGAAAACTGCGGCCATTTTGAATTCTGTTGAAATCAGCATTGAAGATTAAATGGCAAAAAGGAAAATCAACGTTTTATCACTTTCAGTCTGAAAACCCATTTAAAGGGATAGGAAACGCTCCAACTAAGGAAATGAATACTCACATCAATATGTTTATTTCAAAACTGAATGTGTTAGAGGTATTTCTATTTACAGCTCTGCATGTACTGTCTGTTTCTGACGAGTTACGGCCAGTGAAGACGATGGTCAATAAACAATGAATAATTTATAGTTTGATTAGTTATTTAATAAAATTGCCATTAAATGAGTGATTTGATATAGGCACTATCATTTATCATTTGCCCTACGGGCTCGGGCCAATACGAATGCCCTCAAGTAATAGGGCCAATATCAATATCAATATGCAATCAATATCACTCATTTTATAACATATAGTCTTATATAAACATTTATTTGAAGCATTTATCATACGCTTAAAACTGAATCTACCTTTACTTTTACTGTAACAGCAATATTGGTGCAGTATAGTTTTTCATAAACTACATGAAGTTTGTTAACAGTTAACATTTATAAACACTATCGAAAGGACAGCTCGTGTAAGTTCTTGTTTATTCAGACTTGTCAAACACTAAGTAGTGCCGCTTTCGTTAACTGCATTGTACTTTCGACTGATACTAAGTATAATTATAGATTTGTGTAAATTTCAACCAGGTCCCAATAAGCTGTTTGCATTCAATATAATGTAGTTTATTATACTGTCATGCTAATTTGTTTCACAAGAGGGATTTACACGGCATGTTTTAGCAAGCGTGTTTCGAGCACATGCGCCAAAACATGTGTGAACTAGGTAAAATGCAAGCAAACATGTAAAGCTTGCTCTATTTCTGTATGTAAAACAGTCAGTAATTGACCGTACATCAAACAGTTAGACTGTATCGTATCGTATATTAGGGCTTTATCGTTAGTACCTGCTTCCCGATTGAGCTACATTTGTAACCAGGCTAACTCAAGATATCTCACCTGTCAAGTCCACAAAAGTACATGTATTATGTACTGTAGTTGTAACGGGCTGGACTTGTAAGGATCGTAAGTTCGATTTTCCGCTCCTCTAATAACATTAATACATGTCTTCCGGACTACCCGTGCTCTACCGGGCTGACTCATTAGACTGTCATCTTTTCTGCGTTATAAGTATGCTAAATTGGTGACAACCGGAAGCAGGCTATTTTGTCTATGCATATATGCACACATTCGTGTCCGGACTGTAACTTTGTCATGCATTGAAGGATTTTAAAATATTTTGGCACAAATGTCTAGCACATCAAGATGACATGTCGCGTGAAAGACCCACGTCGCTTCCTCAAAGGTCAAGGTCACATTAAGAGTTTCCGGTATATATGCATACATTTGTCTCCGGACTATAACTTTGTTATGCATTGATTGATTTAAAAATAACTTCCCGCAAATGCTCAGCACATCAAGTCGACGTGTCGCGTGCAAGACCCACGTCCCTACCTCAAAGGTCAAGGTCACACTCACTTTAGAGTTTGAAGGTAATGGAATCCTGTATATATGCACACATATGTGTCCGGACTGTAACTTTGTCATGCATTGAAGAATTTTAAAATAACTTGGCACAAATATCTAGCACATCAAGACGACGTGTCGTGTGCAAAACCCACGTCCCTACCTCAAAGGTCAAGGTCACACTTAGTGTTTAAATGTAATGGAATACTGTATGCATGCTAACTGTGTCATGCATGGAAGGACCATATTTTTTGAGCTCATGGAGAGGACACAGACTTTGAGACACCTCTTTCGGGGGCATTCGTCACTTGTGAGGGACAGCTCTTGTTTATTTATTCATTTTTAAAAACAATTTTAGAATTTAAACAACTCTAATTTAGTAACAGTGACCTTTATCCTTGTGACACAATATGCAATCTCAATCTTCCTCTTCATTCAACTACTTACACTCCAAGTTTTATTGCAATTGGCCACTCTCAACTCAGTTATTGAACGGAAACCATTTTTCTATTTTTAGTAATAGTGACCTTGACCTTACCCTATACATAAACCTGTTTTTGCATTTTTGTCAATGACCTGATTTATTGTGACATTTTTCATTTATTTTCCCCCAAAACATCGCTATCGTAACGTACTGTATTACGAAAACTAACTGTTAAATGATTTTGAGATGCTCCCCTTTAATTACTGCTTATCCGTTGTCCACGTTCAATTCGGTCATCCGATGAAACATGTCTAGTAGCAGAAAGAGCACTTGGCGGGGGGGGGGATGGCCATGTTTAACATGGATCTTGTTATGTTATTTATGTGAGTGTGCCATTTACAATTGTCACTCAAAGTTACACCTAAATATCTATGTGTATCTGCTACAGTTAGATATTTATTGCTAAATTCAAATATTGGGGGTCTATGGTTACCAAAATATAGGACTTCCGTTTTGTCGGGATTGAATGTTACTAAACATTGTCTTGACCATGTCGAAATTTCTCTTAAATCATGGTTAAGAATGCCTTGTAAGTCATCAACATTCGACGTTGTACTAGCTAAGGACGTATCATCATCGAATAGCCTGGCAATGCTTACCAAATTGTCAGTTATATCATTGACATAATAACTGGGTCCAAGGACGGAGCCTTGTGGTATTCTTGCTGTGACATTTTTATAGCTAGAATATGAGTTACCAATGAACATGCTTTGTTTTCTATTGCTTAAATAATCAGATATCCAATTAAGTATTTGACCGACTATTCCATGTTGGTGTAACTTAAATAGTAATCCTCTGTGCCATACCCTATCGAATGCCTTAGATATGTCGCAAAAGACCACGCAAGTATGTTTTTCGAGTCAAAAGATTGAGCTATTTGATAAAATAGATCAATAAGTTGATAAACGGTTGAATGCCCAGACAGAAAGCCAGACTGTTTTTCGTAGATAAGGTTATTTGCTTTGAAAAATTATACATATGTTTATATACACATCTTTCCATAAGTTTACCGAAACAGCTTCATAGAGAAATAGGACGATAAGTGCCAGGGCAATTCTTGTCTCCCTTTTTATAAAGAGGTTAAACAAGAGCAGATTTCCAGTTTGAAGGGAAGATTCCACTGTTAAAAGATCTAAGAAACAGAGATATAGAATCAGGACCGACAGCTTTGTTCGTAATAATATTATTTCGATATCTGATCTTCAAATGAATCTATTATTCAGTGATGCGTTTGTTTTGCGTTTAAAAGGCGGTAAGACAGCATTAGAATCGTCTAATTTAGAAACAGATATGAAATAATTGTTCGAACAGTTTGCTTTTTGCTTGTCCACTCCATCTACATTTCTTTTAAGGTATTGTGTCAGGAGATTTGCAGTTTTTCATTAAATCTTTCAAGGATTTTCAATAGTTTCTACAATTATTAGTACTGAAATCTTCTATTTTGTTTTTTTTATATTGGCAAAGAACCAATTTTGTGCAAATATTTTTAAGTTGTTGACCTTATTTCTCATTTTTTGACACATTTATTGGCGTTGGTGTTTCTAATGTTATATGTCTCTGTTTGCCTCTATATGTAGTATAACGCCGAATCTCAGAGTCGTACCAGGGCTTGTCATTGGGATGGACAGTAACATCTTTTGAGGGAATACATTCCGACATAAACTGGAGTAACTTCTCTGTGAACTTATCACAAGCTTCATAAATAATTTTTCATTTACGTGTAACCTATAGGCGGGAAACCTGGTTTTCCCGTATGACTTAACCATATAAAAAGCAAATCTGAAAGATAGTGTGAAAGTTTGAAAACTATGGGACTATTCTAGACAGGGGGAGGCAATACAGGAAGACCAAAACGTGGGAGTTCATACAAACGGATAGATAAAGTTCGTGCTACCATAGGGGAAACACCAAGACAATTAGTAAGACATAATTTTGGGTGATATTTTCCAACGCAATTAGTAAATCAACAGGTAAACTTACCTCATACAACATATCTATTATGCAACACTTGAAGGAAACAGACATTTATGCAAGACTATAATTTGCTGAGTGGATGCGTGCAAACGATGGACTGGTTGATAATGTTTCGTCTTCAGATGAAGCACACTTCACATTTAGTGGAGACATAAACAAGCAAAATATGAGGTACTGGGGATCTTTCATGTGGAGAAGCTACTTAACTGTGAAAAAAAGGTATAGTTTGGGCTGCATTGAGTGTTAATGGTATTATTGGTCTATTCTTTACGAGGAGGGTGGGGTAACTTGTACCGTCACTGCAGAGAGATATTTCAAACGTTCTCACTCTAAGTTTATTCCAGAGCTGGCTAAGAGAGGATTCACACCTGATAACTGCTGGTATCAACAGGATAAAGCAGCCCCACATGCTGCGCACAGGGTGCTTCCATGATGAGTGGACACAATTGGCGATCAACTGAGTTCTTTGAATGCTTAACATGAATGCCCCCCTCCTCACATTCGCCTAATTTAAACCCTTTTGATTTCTTTCTGTGGGGGTATTTGAAGGACAAAGTGTATAGTCCCCAGCCTACAACTACAGCAGAACTAAGGTAGTCCATGCGTAGAGAAACTAAAAAGATTACATCGCACACGTGTGTTGATGTTATCAGAAATTTTCGCATCGTCTCAAGCTTGTATTGCAGAAAAGAGGTGGTCATCTAAAACACAAACTTTTGACAGCGTATGTATGTAATAAGTGTTTTACTAAAACAACATTGATTTATATGTCCTTCAATGACTCAGTACCATATGCTATTCTTAAAGTATAAGCGTTCAACAAGTAGACATATATTTTGGACCCTGTATATCCATTGGTTCAGTAACTTTTTCTCGCATCTGTAATTTCTTAATTTCAGGTACAAAGAATTTAGAACAATTATACCTCATAGGTCAAAAACAAACTACCTATCAAATACAAGTACTTTTACGTAGCACTATTACACCATCTTTCTTGCCCCGCTGCTTGCCGAAGACAGGGTTGCTTCCCAAAACAGCACTAATTTAAATCAAATGAGGCAGCACGAAGATCAAATTATAAAGACACAATCAGAGTTCGTGCACATAATGTAAATACATGTTATGATAGAAATACAAGTACGTTTAAAAGCAATTAAAACGCAGAATATTAATTTTAAAAATACGTTTACTTCATTATTAAGTTATGCCCCATGATCCCTTATTGTGACCTTGTTTTTAAGTTGGAACACTGCATGTCGTCTCATTAAACTGAACACGTGACCAAAGTTTCATGAAAATTCTTCAAGGAACTACGCAGACTTTTTTTTGTTTTATCTTTTATTATTCAATTTCCAATATACATGCATATACACAACATAACAATGTAATGTAAATATAGTTATTTAAACACTAATATGCATATACAGGTCTTTTAATAAAAAAGAATTAAAGAAGAAAGGAGTTATAATTTGGAGAACGAAAAGAAGAGCCAAATTATGCAAAAAGGATCAATAAAGAAAAGAAAGCTTTTGGAGGAAAAGAGAATTGAAAGTATGATATCCCTTAATGAAATCGATATGATGGGTGTCAATCTTGATATTATTGACAACATCCTAGAATTTAAGAAATATTTTGGCGTATGTTTTATGAACAAAAATTCAAAAATTGCCATTTCCTTTTATCTTGTTCCATTTTGTTTTGTATTAAAGCAATTTCTTGTTCGATTTCTATTCTGACTTTAAGATAATGTTTGAAATGACAAAAACACCGGTATTTGTTTTCTATTTTTCATTTCGTAAATATAATATTTCATAACTACTATCGTAAAATTAATAGCACTTGTAAATTTATTTTTGATATTTATACCAAAGCATATATCCTGGAAATTCAAATTGATATTATTTTTTTTCCTTCAATAGGTTACTTAATCCATTCCACAAGACTTGAACTATATCACATTTCCAAAAAAGGTGCTCTAATATTTCTTCGTGTCGGTTACAAAAATCACAGAGATTTGAATTTACTAATTTGCATTTATATAAAAAAAGTGTTTGTTGGGATGATACGCATTATAAATATGTACTGAAAGTTTCTTATTTTTGTATCAATAGTATTTTTGAATACCTGGGTCTAAATCTTTTTCCATTCAATTTGGTTATTGTTCAGTAAGTTTTCCCACCTTTTTCAGCTTTAACATCAGTCTTTGTATTTGTCTTTATTTGCATGGAATATAATAATTTATTTGGATTTTACATGTTCTTATATTTGTTAATAAGTTTATATTTTCTTCATCTTGTCTCGTTTTTTTGACATTTTCGTTTTTATATTTTTTGGAATACTCGTTATTAATTGATTATATTTAAGAAAATCGCTATCTTCTATGTTGTATAGAAACTTAAAGTCTTCAAACGTGTAGAATTCATTACTTCTACAATCAAAACAGTGTTCTAAATATTTAATAACTTTCTCAAACCACTTTTTATAATAAAATGTACCATTTGCATTTTTTATGTTAATGTTATTCCAACTTATTTGTTTCCTTATTTGTTTGGTTTTCATTAGATTTAGATCTATTTTTTTCCATGAATTCAAAACATTTTTGAAGAATTTGTTCCCTTTGCTTATTTGTTTTATTTCTTGTTCTCCTATGTTACTATCAAATATTAAGGCTTCTCCATAGTTTTTCATCATGTTAACATAAAAGACTTTCCATACGCCATGATTATGTTCATCCGTTATTCTTTTAACCCAACTGGCTTTTAATGAGTTGAGAAATTTATTTAAATCAATCATTTTTAACCCCCCTAGTTCATAATCTAATGTGATAATTTGTCTTTTTATTTTTTCTGGTTTGTTCTCCCAAAGAAATTCAAACATAGTTTTAATAATGGTTTTCATAACATGTTCAGGTGGATTTTGTAGTACTGTAAGAGGATATATCAGTTTCGGCAGTGCAAAAGATTTTATAACCGTGATTTTGCCTAGCAACGTCAGATTTCGATGTTGCCATTGTTTCAAACAATTTTTGAAATTTACCAGTTTTGGTTCTAAGTTTAAATGAACATTTTCTTCAGGGTCATTAGCAAAAGTCATTCCCAGTGTGTAAGCTGAATTTGAAGTCCAAATGAAGTTTCTATTTTGGCAAAATTTTACGTTGGTGTTACGTAAAGATCCGATTCTAAGAATTGTAGATTTATTTGTATTAAGTTTTAGTCCAGAGGCATTTTCAAAACACACTAATATTTCTATTAACTTCTCAAACGATTCCCGTGTCCCATTGTTGACATAAGTTGCATCGTCTGCAAACAGTGTTTGCTGATTTCAACATCATTTACCTTGATACCTTTTATTTCTTTCTCATTTTTTATACAATTTGAAAGGACTTCAATGCATATTACAAATAAATTATTAATAAGTTATTTATTATTAAATATTCAATTACTTCAAACAACAGTCTAATATTTTCTCCAATATATCTCCCTTTAATGAAACCTGTCTGTGCATTATCTATGATTGAGCCAATCACTTTTTTTAGTCTATTTGAAATTGTTTTTGTAGCAATTTTGTAGTCTGTATTTAATAAACTTATAGGCCTCCAGTTTGCTAGTAAAGATGGATCTTTATTCGATTTTGGAAGTAAAGTGATAATCCCCTGTTTTTGGAATTGTGTTAGATTTTTATTGCGGTAAGAATAATTCAGTGATTCAATAAGAGGTGTTTTTAATTCATTCCAAATTGTTTATAAAATTCTACCGACAGACCATCAGATCCTGGACTTTTTTGGTTTTTCATTTCATTTAATGCTTCCAAACATTCTTCTTCATTTAGGAGACCTTCGCATAATGATTTCTCTTCATCATTGAGAATGTCATGTTCTACATTAAATAGGTCGTAACTGCTATTTGTGAATGATTGTTTTTTTGAGTAGAGTGTTTGATAAAATTTCACCTCTTCCTTGATTATTTCTTTCGGGTTAGAACTACGCAGACTTGGTATCATGACTTTGAACTACAAATATATGATCGTCTTGATGAGATGAATATCTTAACCGAAGTTTCACAAAATCCCTGAAGGGGCTAAGGAGATACAGTGTCGAAGTCTGACATTGACCTTGAACCAGTACGGCTGGAACATTAGATATAGTTGTCCGTTCCGCAACAGAGTTAGTACTAATGCCTCTGAACATAGGGCAAGGTATGTGAACTTTTAAAAAGGGAGCTAACAATATTAAATAACCTCAAGACAGGCTTTGGATCATAATATGGCAGTTGAATTGACAACTACATTACACTACTTTAGCAATCTAGCTGAAACTTGTCCTCGACGTGAATTTGATAGTGTATTAATGTATTCAGAACCTTCAAAGTAGTATCCAAGTCCGTTTAACTTAAGTCATCAAATAGGTAAACGTTCATCTCGCAAAATATTGAAGTAATCAGATCGTTGCTTCATTATCTTTTTATTATATAATTTGTAAAAAGGTCAGAAACGTTGACGTCACATATAAAACTACGCATTAAAGAGGCATACCATACTGCTTAGTATATCTGGAATCACTTTGTATTGCCTCATAATAATTTGTGTTCGAATAATTGAAAGGGTTGCCATCAAGCCTGGAAATTTTAGCTTAAACATCTACCAAACATCAGTCAAATTATCATAATCAAACGTTTTGTAGTTCCGTAAATCCTTCATAAATATTTGTTTCATAATTTATGGGTTGATAACAATTTATTTATCATAAAACGTCGCTATACTGGCACAGACACATATGTGCTTCTTGAAATACTTATTTATTGCCAGCTATATTTAAGACGGCTTGGAAAAAAGTGTGTAAGTGATGTAGTGGATGATTCTTTGCATACGTTTAGAAAGTAGTGAACAACTTGTATTGTACACCAGCTTCGGCCAAATGGGAACGTAAGTGAAGTAGTGGATTGTTATTTGCTCACATATTATGAACTATTAAATAAAAATCGCATACGCAAGTAAGATTAAGAATGGGTTAATACCACTCTTATTATACATTAAGTCGTAATCAGTACCTTACAATATATTCACTCGATTGCTAAGTGTAGCGTTAAAGGTGGTCAACCACATTTAAGCAACCCAATTGATGACAATTTTTACTTTTTGTATATTCTGATAGAGATTTATTTTAGGAACAAAAAGACTAAGATCCCCATTAGAAATTTACATTTCATTAACTTTTATAAAATGTTGTCCCCTTTAATATGAAAGTATTTAAAAAGTTGAGTATTTCTTTCTATTTCAATATAATTTTACTTTTACATTTGCATTGGATAGGTATACAAATATTTTTTAACGTTCTGAACCAAAAGGCAAGTTTTAAAACTACGTGTAACATAAATGAGTGTAAATGATCATATGTTAAAGTTTCAAACAAATCTGTTACATGGCCAAAATCTGATTATTCGCCTTTTAATGGTTTGCATACATTGCCAATACATGCATTTACTAACCATTACACCAGATTTATGTTCGTCTTGATGTCAGGCTTTAATATTTGACTTGTCTCTCTGTGACTTTTAGCAAGAAATTTGAGTGTTGGTATCATCAATTATAGTCATTGCTTTTTAAAAATATAAAGTTTCTTTAAGATAAACGTTGTAATATGTGGACATCATTTTGCTCGTGTTACAAAAAAAAGTAGGAAGAGACCCGAATGAGAAAAATAAATAAATTGGGATTTGGACATAACTTATCAAGTTAAGACACTGTTCTAGGGCCCGCTATGTTACTTTTGTATCACAGATATCTTGCTTATTATTTTACATACATTTAGCTCATTGTTAAAGAGGCAATCCCTAAAACTGTTGTCATATTGAATTACTTCAAAAGAATAAATAATACAATATTTGCAGGTATTATCATTTGACCTTAAAGTTTATGCTATACATTCCAGTCATCAACGGTAAAATAAGCATTCTAAGATATGTTACAGAAACGTCAAACATTCAATAATCTATGTTAAGTTGTTGTACAATTAAATTGTGGATATCGATTTATTAGTACTTAAATGAAGCATTTTACTTATTTATCATTTTACCTTCAATAAACACATTTTTTGTTTGGAAAATATAATCTGCTAGATCTCAGATGTTCCCTCTAACGTTTAATCTACTCAATGTAGGGAATGCCCCTTGTAACTTACAAAGCAGTGGAAACTTTATAGGAGCACCTAAATCTTCACCAAACATAAATAATGTGCGCAATGAACTAAATATTTTAAAGAACAACATATATCGAACAATGCATCATTTTAGCACAAATAATCAAAAAAAAGACCATTTGTAATTAATCGCTTTCCACTCAATATTGTACATCAACAACTTTACATAGAATATTGAATGTTTTACGGTATTGCGATATGTATTTAAACGCTTCACAGATAATGACTACAAGCTTAAACTTTTAGGTCAAGTAATAAAACTTGCAAATAATGTATTATTTATGCTTTCGTAGTACTTCAGTTTGACACCAGATTCAGGGAGTGCCTCTTTAACAATGAGCTAAATATGTGTAAATATTTATTTACTTTGCTGTTGAAGTAATTTAATTTTACACCGGTTTTAGGGAATGCCACTTTAAGTGCAAGCTTCAGGGAGTCCAGTGTTTAAAATCTTCTGTCGGTTTTTAAAACGTGCATGTACACTAGCTGGAAATCTTCATCAATATCGAACAACTTTTCAGGAAGTTGTCGTAAAATCAAATTCAATAATCTTTCTTCGTAATCCGAATTACCTATGTATCTCTTGCAATATTGACAAAGTCATTAGCATGCAGCATTATTGTAAGTTATTTACTGAATCACAAACAATTCATGCAGGTTATTTATTTGAAAGAGCTCTTTCTACAAAACAAATGTCATGTAAAGTCCATTTCAACATTCCAGAATATTTTCCATTGTCCATTTTCTGAAAAAAAAAAAACATTTACTGTATTAAAAAAAGCAATATCAAAATATGAGTAAAGAATAATTTGGTTACGGGTTACATACCAATAATAAGACATGTCTCTTAAATCAGTTTAGGTTCGACATTCAGTAATACATATGTATTGTTTATAGTACCCCTAGGACATCCCCAAGTATAGTTGTCACCGTCTTTTAAGCACCTGCAACATTTTTTCGGCATACACCGACAATACACTCGTAATAGTATTGATTTATCTTCGGAAAATGACCGCTAATTATCATCGAAAAGTGAAATATTGTAAAAACCGCTGGTAAACGGAAATTCTAAGGGCATAAACTGATGTGTCCAGAGTATATAGTGACAGAGTAGCGGAGTAATAGCCCAGTAACAGCTAAATAAATTGTGAAAGAGTACCCATGAGAAAAAGCGCCCGAATTGAGTCAAGTGAGTAGTGTAACAAAGACAGTGAGTACAAAGGGGAAAAACGAGAAAGTTACAATTGAAATGCAGGTGAAAAGCGAAATCTTTGCTGTAAATACTGTTTCTACAATAATGTCGCAAATGTTTTCAGTGTCCAACTATTTCTCTTAGAATTTAATTCTCATACAGAACTATTATGCATATGAACATGTTTATTTGGGGTATTAACAATCGTTAAAATTCGATAAACCACCAAAAAGTCGTATAATGAAAAAGGAACACTTTAGTTAACAAAGGACATAAAAAAATCCGTACGATGCTTTCTACAAAGTAACATTGGTGCGTTCTAAAATGCAAGGAGGAGTCCACACAAAAATAAATGGTGTCCATTAGGAGGTTAGTATCAAAAGACGCGGGTCAATCGGCAAAGCATGGCACATATTCCAAATTAATCTGTTCTGTTTCTCATTTATTTTATTCATGCTTCTGTTTATTATTTTATCGTTACATATTGACCTGGTAAAAGTACATGTAAATTAAAAAATGTAAAATAGTTAACACTCTCACTAAAACAATCTTTTTGCAAACAGTTTGATGAAAAAAAATAATATGAAATTAATGATAGTCTTGCCAGCTTATTCTAATTAAAAACGAAATGTTTCTCACCACTACCAGCAAACTGACCAAATTGTTTTGAGTTTCAAAGTACATCTCTTACAGTAGTCAATAAAATATTCTTGGTACCGAAGGACTGTTAAATCGGAAATTCACATGACATATACAAAGGATAGATCGTAAATGTGATTCTTACCTCGGTGTGTTTGTTCCATTACCATTTTCCTATATATCCGGGATGTATTTGCTTTTCTGAAAATATACAATAGTCCATATAAAGTTATGTCAGAGCTCAATTGCAAAAAGAAATTGAAATGCCATTCTCTGCTTCATTCAAATACCAGTCCTTACAATAATCCATGTTTCTGGCCGTACATTTTCAGTGCCTTCAGCAATTTGATAATTTAAAGTCGGCAAAACGTAGAACAGTTTAACATAATATACTTAGCACTTTTGAACTTACTATGAAGCGCTTTTGGGCCCACTATATGCGAGTGACAAAGCCTGATGCTTGTGATCAGCATGTTTGGGGTCTCGTAAGAAGGGTTTGGGGTTTTATTTTAAGATTTTATAGGAAAAGGTAACAAATAGTTTAGTAATTTTAGCAGTTTAATTTATATTTTCTGAGTTCAAGTAATAGTTATTCATGATAATACTTAGTGGAGTCCCATATTAGCATCCAGTTCGAAATTCCATAAGTTATAATGTAAGCTTTGTCAGCATAAGCAACTATGACCAAACGCAAGGTCATTATCTTCATCACAATGCACAGAAACCACGATCTTTACCTTAGTAAACCACGAAGACTGAAAACTGTTTCTAAACCAAAGGTGCATTATTACTAAGGTAGTTTTATGGACCGGAGGTATATACACTATGAAACAATAACATGCACAGAAGTTATACATCTCTGGATAAAACAGTTATATTAGATCAGTCCATAGCATTTAAAGAATTCAACTTTCAGTAAATTACTTTCTTTTACGCCGAGAAACAATCATTTGTTTGCCCCAAAAGAAGTTGTATTTCAGCTTAAACTGGTAGAAGTGTCTTTAACGATCTTAATAATTATAATTGCTAACTGGATCACATCCTCGAGCAATTTAATAAATGAGATAGCGGCCACTCCGATAGCACACGCTATAGATAATTGCATTATAGCAAGTAAATATTTCGGCATCTTTGATCAGCTCACTATGGCCAAAAGAGTTGTCCCGGCTGGACCGACGACGACGGCCTTGTCCCAAAGTAAGAACGCATTGCTTTATTTTGAATAGCACCAATGCATGAGAAATCCATTGTTCTCCAAACTGAAACCCCGTGTATTTAAACGGGCAACACAACAGAGTCATGCAATTTTGTGTAAAAAAATAGTATGGCTTCAGAGACTAAATATTTGCTTTACGTAAACCTGAGGCTATGTCTACAACTGATTTCGCTGTAACAGTATAATCCAGATATTCATTCAATAACAGTCCAAGATATGTATATCTAAAAACTGATCACAAGTAAAATTAAAAAATGACATTGGACATGATGAATTTCTGAAGTGTACAACACTACTCTTACTACATTTATCTCCACACTGCTTGTATTTTGATAATAGATTTAGCATACAGTGAAGCTCATTTTCATGTCGGGCTAACATAACGATGTCATCTGTGTGCAGTAATATTGACAGTTTTGCATTGTCATCTATAATAATAGACAACAGAAGTATCAAGCTGTACAATTAACACACGAAATTATAATGTCAATATATAAATAAGTTTTTCTTTATTGTTCGACCGTGGGATTTCTTCCCCGGTGAACTTGCCAAGACCCCTTTTCTTACGTTGGGCTTTTGTTCATATTTTAGTCTGATAAGAATTGATCGTATTTTGAAAGAAAAAACCTTAATTATAAACAATATAAGTAAAGTATATTTTTCAAGTTGATAATATTGGCCCGACTTTAGATCTAAGAAAGAAAGATGTCATTGTATTTATTACATCAGAATAAGGTATTGTCTGCACATCACTTTGTGTTTGTAAATTGCTTCTATTTATAGTACTTAAGTTCAGTTTATAGAAAGTTTTGGCTCTGCGTTCAACAGTTTTTGAAAAGAAAATAGTCAGAAAAATGTTTTTTTTTATTTTGTACAGTCTCACCAAAGTATAAAAAAAGCAATTTCTGAGACATTGTTTTAAAAGAATGTTTTTGTATCGGAATCTACGTCCGTCAACAAGTTAATTTTCTGTCTATCTAGGGAAACGTGTGACAATTTTCAGTATCAAAATTACAAATTGCAAATTAAAACTGATATGTAGGATTAAAAGAGCATGCATTTTTTATTTTCCCTCTTAGTCTCCAAGTGTCTCCTTCTAGTGTATATATTTTTGCAATATCTGATCCCTCAAAAATTGATAAAATTGTTTGCGAAATTAACAAAAGAAATGGTAGATATTGCAATTAACGCCAGGAAATTCGGGATATTTTCATATTATTTTCTTTCGTGTTATAAATGTCAACGTGGCACATCATGTAAAGATCATCAGGAGAATTTAATGACTGCAGAAAGTTGTTTTTTGACTGGGACTAAATGAGTCTCGATAAGAAGCATTTTTAATATCAAAACTTTACCCGCGTTCAAAACAGTGTGGGGGGAGTCATATTGCACACACAGGAGGGAATAACATGTCATTCTTGGATTGCGACGTTCAGTCCTAAAAGATGCCACATATGGTGTCCGCATTATCATGTATATATTTAAAATAATTTTATCATTCCCCGATGTGCTTTGGCGAAAACTTGAATGTACTGACGAACAACAGTCAGTCGCAAAAGACTCACGGCAACCATTGCGTGTTTAGGTAATCTACTACGTACGGTAAATGCTCAAAAACTTCTACTTTAATTTATATATACTGTAGTATTATTCAGATTATAGGTAATACCGTTTTATTCATCAAATATGGCCCCCTTCGTAGTGACTACCAAATTCGGTCGACTGTTGGTACTTAGTGCATTTTGGAAGCGAGTACCAAATTGGGTTAGTATTTCTTTGTGGTTCAACTATACATGTTTAATATAATTAAGCACATTCAACCAGTATGCTAAATGTTGCCACAAGAATGCATCTTGTTTACTAAACTATATTTGTGGGAACCATAAACTTGAACACGCTATCAGAGCTTTTCAAATATCAGCGTATTCATGATATTATAGGAGAGAATTAGTTAGTGAAAACTTACACCAATAATACCACAGAGCGATGCTAGAAATACTGAATGATTGCATGATAACATAAAAAATGAAACATAATTCTAACTACTTTTAAATAAATGATTTCACTTTGACTGTTTAAGTGACTTTAACTAAGAAGAAATTATCAGGGTGTAAAAGTGCTCCCTTAACCAAACGAAGCTAAACACAAGTACTTTTATGAAAAAATCTACTTACCGGCGTCAGAGTTTGACTTTTTCCTTTCTTTTGCTTGTGCTGGAAAATAAGATAGAAAATAATTGAATTGTATAAATGCATGTCACCAATATGTCGCATGCTGCATTTTTATACTGAAAGAGAGTAATCACATTTTTGTGTTGTGTAAAATGACGTAACCTTTGTATTTAATGTTTATGATTAGTTTACATACGCTTCCAATATTATATTTATATTATATTTTCTATCATGTTATATTGTTTGCTTCAAAAACTTTCCAGATATTGGCTTTCAAAGTAGATCGATTTCGGTAGGTAATCGAGAATATAACTTTAGATGCTACTGAAACTTAATTCTTCAACATGTTAACTATTGCCTATAAATAGATTTCACATTTTTTAACAGTCAATCTAAGAACGAAGATACGAAGTTCTGATTTTCAGTAGTGTTCTGATCAGCAATGTATACCCTTTTACCAATTTGAGTGTTGTACGTTTACATTGTGGAAGTTATTATTTATTTGTGCTTAAATGTATGGAGAAAGTGATGAAAAAATATATCTTTGTTTTTTCTTTTACTTTTGTTTTGGCAGGATATAGTCAACTCATTAGTTTAGTACAACATGTCAAATACTTTTATTATGTTTTTCCAAGTTTATTTAATAGCTACGTTTCATAAATTAATGTTTGCTGACGAAAATTATCACGAACTGCAATACATGACCTTTAAAACCGACATCTACAAACAAAACGGAGGTTCGTTTATGTCATACGACCACAAATGTCTTAGTCACAAGTATTTGATGACACGCGTATCTTGATAACTTAAGAAAATGTAGAAAATATATCAATGGGGTCAATTTTCGTAGTAAATAGATGTCAACTTCATACTATACTGCACTCATTGTGATCTTACACGGCATTGCATATTTGACAGAAAACCTACCGGGAAAAACCAGCGCAAGCGAAAATTACAGTCAAATTCAAAGTCAAAATGTTTATTGGCATAACAGATACATGTTTTCTGCCAAACTCTCATTGGCGGTTTATTTTAGCATTATTTCATAGAAAAGTATGAATAAACGTGACTAAATCAACCGTAAGCAAACGTTAGCATACATAATAATATATGAAATGTACAAGAAAAATTTACATTACTGTTTAAAGCAAAAAGAAATTAACTATACTCAAAGGCAAAACAAACGCAACATATTTCATTTTCTTGTTTTTTTTTACAGAAAAGTGTCAGCTACTGTGTTACCATTTGATAATTCATTTAGAGACATCTATTATTTCTTCTATGTCTCTGTTCCAGGAGCATTCTTTTTAAAATACACCGGATATAATCATTTTCAAGTGAATTGGTTAAGTTGCGTTTGCTTTGCTGGTCAGTATATGACCATACATTTCGAATCTTTTTGCAAGATGTACGAGTTAAGCGAGCTTGAAAATTACAGACTTGTTTGAAGTAGACATGAGATTTCTGAGTTTGGTTAAATTGGCCAGGTATAATAATATCAACTTATAAGACTAGTTCTTAAAACATACTAGTAAAAAGTGATACTCCGATTCAAACTTGATTCAAATTACATCGACTACAATTTTTTTCACATCTAGCAACATTTCTATATCGACCTTCTTCTATCTCAAGATTATGAAATGACATCTTAATATTGCAAGGTCTTTTCTGTGTGCATCATTTTTACAACATGCAAATAACTTGCTTGAACAAAGTTTGACTCAAACTGTTTGTTATAATACTTTCGAAGAAGGGTCTTATTCTGAACACCGCTGCTGTAATGCAATTTTTCTAATATGCACTTCAAGCGTCACAGAAATCAGCAAACAACTTTATGCACTCCAGTTAACATTATGACGTAGAATATTTGCAGTCAAAGGTAGATATGTCTTCATTTCAATCCACTTAGAATAATTCATAAGTGATTCACTTCTGCTGGTTACTTGTAGATTTTTGGCCTGGGGACTGAAAGTCCCCAAGGCCTAAGTTAGTATACCACATTTCAAACCCTGCAAGAATTTTAGCCGTGCTATGTGCGAATAACAACTGTAAACATGCGCTATGCGAAAGTAGTGCAAGACAGACCAGATCAATCTTCTGTTTGAATGCCGCATATGATAAGAACATGTTACAAATAAAAATAGTACATAAAACTTCAAACGATTGCAGGAAGGTATATAGCTTACGGGCTGCATTACACATTTTTTTCTGTTTTAGAAATTAATGCGCTGTTGGCTGATTACGGAAGATAATCATATGCATATCACGGAAAAGTACGGATATTTACGGAAATTTACGAAAACGTACGAAGCTCGATATAAGAGTTTGTAGTTTGATTTTCAAATTTCCGATGTTATTTCATTGACAACTTTGTTATTTACGAACGATTACATATATATTTACCTAAAAATAAATGTCTCTAAAAAAAGATATAATTTACGTACATTCCCGAGAAGAACTAACGTGATCAAATTCACCCGCCATTTATCGAGGACGCTGCATGTCGAGGCCCAGTGAACGGTTTCACTGATTACAACTACAAGGTAACCCAGAATCATTTTTGGTTTTCTCTGTTATACACATTGTACAGTACTGTATTTATATTTCATTGCTGGTATTGCTTTGTTTATTTCTGTTTCAAGGTCTTGTCATTGGTACACAATAATTTTCGATCCACATCATCAGATCATATCGCTTGAAGTTGTACAAAGCGCAGATCGAATTATTTGTACTGGCTTAAACATTTTATAATGTTGACTATGTGATTATTTTTCATTTAACGTACATTTCATAATAAAACAAACTTCCCTGTCACCCATATATTTGTGAATCATTCATTCTGTGTCATATATTGAATTTCGTCCTCTGCACATTTCGACCCGCGCTTTAGGTAAGATTCAACGCAGAACACGTAGGTGAAAAGTTGTTTTTCGGGGAGTTAACCTATAGCCCCCAGGCCTTCAGCGCTCACAGCGCTTTGATTATCCTAGTTGTCCATAGCCTACAATTCATGCTTCAAATACCAATGGTGATAACCGTATACTGACAATATCATATGATAGCCCAGATTTACTGTCATAACGTAAACTTCATCAAAACAGTGTATTATTAGTTCATTGAAAACATTGTACATGCTATTGTCTAAAAAATCTCATTCATGTCAAATTTCTTACTTTTCGGTATCTTTTATTAAGTCTTACCTGATATATCAGACTTCTACGCACTCTGACCCTAATGTTGATCCCTGAATCGTATAAATTTAAATACATGTAATAAATAAAACTTACCATCAATATCCTTTTTGGCGTCAGAACCTGCTCCACCAGCAGGACCCGCGCTGACAACTTCCGATGTAGCAATCACCATTGCAAACACAAGCATCACCACAAGAACAGCGCTGAACTTCATTGTTACGAGCACAACACAACTTGCTATGTCTGATATATAAGAAAGACAAACTCGAAGCGTGACAGTCAAATGTACAGTGAGGTTTGAATTCGGTGAGTTTGGGGACATCTATATATAAGGAGTCTGAAGCATTAGAAAAACCATAAAGATTCTATGATAAACATATAAAGTTTCTGACATAAACTTTCATGTGGATTTTATTGAAATTTTATTGCTATGATATGTTTACTGGTTAAACATAAAATATTACGACACATACATCTGTCGAAGGGAAAGAATTCATTCAGATTTATTTAGTCAGTTTTTAAATAATACGGAACAAAAGATCAGACGAACGTAAAACTTTGAAATATAAAATATCTATCGTCATATGATACGTTGAATTATTATGAGAAAAAGTTTCTTTAAAAGAATCTGTATTTTTCTTTGTTTCCGTTTTCCCAGTTATTATATTGAAAGTAGAGACATTGAAACAGTGTACTTGCTGAAATTATTTGAACTTTTTTCTGCGACTTTAGTAGCGTTTTTGGTCTGTAGAATATAACTGGTATTGTCATAATGTTTGAAATAACACACATTCAATAGTCTCCGTATATAGCAACGCCATGTTGCTGTAAGTGGAACGGCTTCAAATGATACTCTCGCTTCATACACAAACAGATTCAAACTTGCTCTTTGAAAATTGCCTCATGCTTTTATCTTTTCAAATACTGCACTGCAAACCTAAAATACTTTACCAATTATATTTATCATTGAGTGAGCATAATCTGAAGCGTTCTGTGTGCACATTAATATAGTAGGTAACCAAAGTCTTCTAATTTTCTTTTCGACGTTGCCGGGCAAGCCATTCTTCATTATGTGTGGGGTTTTTGTGAACATTCTGTAGCCTACTATTCAAATATATTTAGACTTGACATCATTCAATCTATACTGCTTTAGCCCTTGATTTAATTTTTCATACAGTATTTCAACGAACATCTTTGCACTGATTCGTGTTTCAACCCTCTTTTAAATGAGTGTTACCTCTTTTACTGAATTAAACATGTGAAAGTTGGTTGGGAGATTGCATACAATTTAAATGGGGAAATAAGGACTTCTGTTGTAACAAAAGCCCAGTGACTGATTATGCGCTCAAGACAGCATGACGCTGCTATATCGACAGTGTGTAACGTACATTTTTGAAAGTAAGTATAATTTACTACTGAAATAGTGAATTCTATAGACATGTACTTTGATGTATTTACTGTCAAAGGTTCATATGATATATCGATTAATACAAGAGACATGAGTGTTTTGCGGAAAGATTTTGAAACCCCTTGTAGATAATAGTTAAAATTGTTTTAAACAATTACATGTCTCCCCAAGCCTCTTTCCCTCCCAAAGGAAAGAATTCATTGGATAAAAGCTACTCCTAACTTTGATATGCACAACTAGAGTTGGATGACATTTCAACAAGGGGGTTGATATGAATAGCGGACAAATATTTTCCACATCGCAGGCCCCTGTGACCCTGTCCTTTACCCAGGCGACCCCAAATTACAATAAACGAGGGTTGTCCCAGAATATTACGAACATGGTTGATTATTTAAATGTTAAGCGACGCATCAAATAAGCACTTTCACAGATGTTTTTCAATGACTAGTCGAGATGACTGTCTACTTTAAGAATTAATATCGGTCATGGTTTATGAATACTGTTTAAATATTACTCGACGGTTTGCGCACTCCAAGCAGTGACGTTATTCTGAGAGCACCGGTCACACGCACTTTCAACAAAAAATGCCGACGTCAGATTTTGCGGAGCAGAAAGTATATTCTAATATGTCTACGGTATATTTCTATAGTCAATTCGAGTGCATTAATATGATTAAAGCACTCGGAAAAGTAGGCGGAGTTTCGGACATCCTTCCGACTTTTCTAATTTACTCCCGCGCAAAAATAAAATATAGAAATGAAAACAATATCAGTATAAATACATCAGTCGCATGAAAAAGATTTGTTTAAGAACCTAAATATTATTTTTGATTGCGTCAAGTCAGCCTTAGAATACCCTCACCTTGTTTTCTTTAAAAAAGGCCAAGAAATTCAGGATTAACAGTCATGCAATGTTTTGATTCCGGGAGACAAAACTATGAATGAAAACGTTTAGGTCGTCACACTGACGTCATTACTCCACGTTAAAACGTTGTACAGTTCAAATTAACGGTACGCATTTAAATCGATTGTCTGCTTTGTTAGGTTCTGAATCTGACGTCTTCGGCATAATGTCAGTCAGGTATTTCTTTTTTATATTTTATGTATTAGATGATTAAACTAAAATAAGTTTGTATAATATAGTTATGTTTGATATCTTGAATGGTTGCCCGAATAGGGGAGTGAATTCCAACAGCTACTATTTATGCTGTTTTTCACATTACCGCCGAACTGAAAAAAGGTTCGTAGTAGTTACGATAGTTTTAAAAAATCGGCTTCTAAGAATCGAAATAATCTATGTCTTGGAGTGCTTTATCGAAATTGAAGCATTTCCCGTCGGTAATGTGCCTGCGTAATAATTCACTCGGGCTTCGCCCTCGTGAATTATTCCGCCAGGCACATCACCTCCAGGAAATGCTTCAATTTCGATAAAGCACTCCAAGCCATAGATTATTTCTTAAATAAAAGATTGTGTATAGATGGTGGTATAACGTCTGCGTATAAAAAGGGGAAATGGAAACTTGAAAGCCAGAAAATTGTTTGCAAAACTCTTGTCTACACCTGGCAAAAACATTTCTTAGACAACCCTCGTACATAACTAGACTTCCTATTGCCTACCATCAAGTTTGGTGTATATACAACAAGGGGTTTTAGAGATGAAAAACGAACAAGATTGTCGAGTTTCAGGCCCCTGTAACCTTGATTTTGACTATATGATCCCAAATTGTAATATGCACAACTAAACTTCATATCGATGCTTTCCTGGAAGTTTGGTGAAAATCCAACAAAGGGTTTTGTAGGGTAAGAACGGACAATATTTTCAAGTTTCAGGCCCCTGTTGACCTTGACTTCATGACCCTAAATTGTAATATGCACAACTAAACTTCATACCAATGCTTTCTTGGAAGTTTGGTGAAAATCCATCAAAGTGTTTTGTAGATAACGAGTGGACAATTTTTTCTAGTTTCGGGCCCCTGTAAGCTTGTCATTTCACTATATAACCCCATTCTGTATTTGCACAACAAGACCTCAGACCGGTGCTTCTCTTACATACGAACAGACGGATGGATGGATAGACAGACGAAAAGTAGGAAAACAATATATCTCTCCCCCGAAACATAATTCCCAGACTATTATCTTCAAATATTTGAATCGCTTTTAATTTCATGTTGTACTTTAAGTATTAGATCGTGAACTGCATTACATGTATTCTACCAAAGTGACCCTTTAAAGTATCTTTTCTAAAAGTACAACTTTTAAAAATGTAGTTTACTAGCATTTTGCACCAATCAAAGAAAAGAAAATCAATCATCGTAGATAACCTTATTGGTTTACTGATTTGATAAAACATACAGAATCTAATTTTGAATGGAGTAAATGAATATGGTGTAAATATATCTAACATGGTAAGAAAAAAATATTGTCGAAAGTCGAAATGATCTGCTTTATATTAATGAAATGGTAACGCGGTAGGTTGTCGAACTTTGAAATGGTTTGTTCAACATTCCCGAATGGCGAAACCAATGACGAACTTTGGAATGCGTGAAACGAATGTCAAAAATTGAAATGGTCTGCTTGAGCCA
The DNA here is from genome assembly GCA_022818135.1 of Saxidomus purpurata. NCBI lineage: Eukaryota > Metazoa > Mollusca > Bivalvia > Venerida > Veneridae > Saxidomus > Saxidomus purpurata. Next base: position 39,947,978 of record JAFMSR010000003.1, on the reverse strand, counting down.
TCCGAGAATGTCAAAGCGAATGCTGAACATAGAAATAGTGTGTTCGACATTTTTAAATGGTCTGGTCGACATTTGCGAATGCCGAAATGACAGTTGAGCGTTTAAATGGTATGCTCGACATTCGCGAATGTCGAGTGTTCAGGAATCTTTATCCAGGTATTCCCTATTTGGCTTTATGGAACACTTTAAAACATTCTTCTTTGATACCTTTTGTTAGATTTAAAAAATATCACTCAACTTGCTGTATGTTGTAATTGATTGACCACGACTAAATTTACAAGTTGTCCTGACGGCCTTTGGGTTCCTTGTTTGCAGCAAATTGTATCTAATGAAATAACGACTTCGTTTCCCTTATAAAATGTCCGTCTTTGTTTTCTTCAACTACTAATTATCCTTGAGCATTTCTTATTTGCGATCGGTCATATCGAATATTTTCTACAACATTTATCAATAAGTTCCGGTTTTCAAAACGTCTGTAAATACCCTTTTCTAGCTGCTTAATAAGATATTCGAGCTGACTATTTACCTTAGAAAATATGAACGTACATTTATACATTTGTCAAGACCGAAAAGAAGCCTTTTTATGATAGAGTGTACAACATAGCAGAATGTCACTCGCATTGATATGCCTTAAAAGTACCAGTCTGACGTCACGAAACACAGGAGAAACATATGCTGCACCTATATAATGTCCTCTGATATTGTGATGGTCGCCTGGCCTTGAAATATGTACTGCTCGAATGTACTCGCATCTCTTATTTGTTAAACAATACAAGATCGATGTTTTAACTGTTTTTTTTATCTATATTAGCCTGTCTTATCAACCTCCTCAAACGTATTCGTGTTGTTGCGCATGTCATTTAAAACATATAATTATACTGCATATATAAATAAAATGAGGGCAAACACTATTCTCTTAACTGAACTACATGACTGTATGCAATATATCAAACCCAATAACTCAAGCTGTCTCTTATGTATAACCTGAGGTTACTTCAGACAGTGAAATTGATGCCGCTGTACCTCGTCCCTAAACATTGAGCTTTCACAAAGACGTGCAAATACATGAAGAAATACATGTATACACTTAAAGTTTTATTACTGGATATACCTATAGATATCCTGTCAAATATACAGTCTATTTTAGCCTTCGAATGGCCATATCAAATAATGGTCAAGACTGAAGCTTAAAACATAGTAGGTGCTTTGAAAACATGTTAGAAATGTGTTATGGTGAGTTATTTCTATTATGAAACTATACCTAACAGAAAGGATGGATATTTTTACTGAGATATAAAAACAGAACCTCATTTTTACAGATTTTCTTTGTATTTCTTGTGAATAGAACTATTACACAGGTGTTAGTTTGGTTGTAACAATTGGCAAATTTTTTTATCTTAGGAGTAGCAATCAGTGATAAGTATCTTATTTAAGTTATAATGGTAAGTTTGAACGAATGTACATTATATTTGACAGTGTCGAAACTTCTGACGAAGTTGACGAAGCACTGACGAAGCACTGACGAAGCACTGCCTCATTACTTTCAGTAGACCTATACATTATAAGCTTTTAATACTTCAAAAGCTTATACAGATATATTGTTTTTATGTCCACTATCGTTTAAATTTAGTCATGGTAAAAACTTTATTTAGGCACGGTTTCTGCTATAGACTGTTTCATTGAAACTTCAAGCAGAATAGTTTAGAACAGGGCTTCCGTCATCAAGTACACTTTGGCGGTAAAGGGGAAAGATTCTGTATGAAATAAGTGGAGGCAATTCACAAAATAAAAGATTCTTAAAAAGAGAGGCAAATGTAAGAACTGCATGTCAGTCACGATTTCTCTTTTACAGGACAAGAAAATCGATAACATATTTGAAGAAGACATATATCATATCGTCAAAAAGGTTTCCACACAAATTTACTAATTCTTCCTTTTTGTAGAAGGTAATGGTTATTTGATTTCTGCGTGTACATGGTATTGGACGGTATACTATAGGAGCACGTGCTGCCATTCTTAATCAGTTTGTAGTCACACACAGACGCAAGATACTACTAGTAACCGGGAACCAACATATGACATTAAAAGGGTGTAAAATTATTTTGATGTGCTTACTTTCTAAAAGTTTTAAACATAGAAAAATTCTGACCGAACCTTATTTAGTAGTTTCAAATATCGGCAAATGTATACAGGGACATTTCCATGGTGACAATATACAGATTCATCTGTAGTTACAATAAATGCAAACTTTCTAGGCGAGGCTAATTTTGATAAACAGGGAATACAGCTTTGATTTGTTGTAGATTGGTTGAAGGTAACATTAATCTAAACATTTTGCTTTGGGTTCAATGCCAGTTCCAACAGTATTTCGTTTGTTAACAAACTGGCAGTTTACCTAAGCACTGCTCCTTTAAAGGACTACACAAGACTCCTTTGGAAATGTCCGCTATATGGAGTCAGGGTGATATTGGGATCGAACCAATTACCTTAAAATGGTGATAAGTTTAGTGAAATCAAGCATTCGATCACGGAACGGGTGTGATCTAAACACATCTGTCCACGTCAATACTTAGTTAAACCCAGTCTGTGAATGTAACCTTTTATCCTTTCAGACTCTTACTTTGTATAAACACCACGTGTGAATATAACGTGTCGTATTCTCGTAAAAAGGCGGTACTACGTCGCATCAGGTTAATATGGTGATTCTTAAATAAGACAGCCTACGTAAGTTAATCTAGAAAATTACCACTTGGGTGCGACTAGAATTGTTCCAGGCGAAATATAATATTTATAATATGTAGTTTTTCAATGACAATAACGTATTACATGTTGATCAATTATTAAGTTCTGAAGCTTACGGTGAATGAAACATTAGGGTTTGCTTATACATAATTGGACAAACACATCAATAATACAGTCCTTCATATTGGTCTTTCTTTATTTTCTGTTTACTTAAAAATAAATCGTTCATTAGAGCGTTGATAAACATTTCAGATAGTTTGAAGAGGTAATCTTAACGCACAATAACTTGAATAAATAATTTTACAATACCACTAAAACGGCACTTTAAATCAGCTAAAAAGATAATTGAAGAATTTAAATACACGCCATATTATTTTGAATGGTTATCACGTGATCGGACCGATGGTAGCTAGGCGATTATGTACACTATACATGGTTGTTCCGGTCTTAATGTCTCAATCTTGTAAATAGGTGTCAATTTCTTTAAGGTGTATTTTGTAAAGGATTTAACAACTGGGACGTTTAAAACCAATTAAACAAAACAAACTGATACTTTTGTCTTCGATTTCACTCACTCTACATATAACACAAGTAAAAACAAACGCAAGCTATGGATTAAATCAGACACAGTACAGTTTCAGTATAAATCATTGAATTCGGAAGCTCGCGGTAGTTAAGAAAGGTCGGATTTAATAATGACAAGTGTCCCAGTGCAAAGGGCAACGTCGGCAGCAAGTCCGGTTGGAACACCTGGGCGGCTGCCGAACCTGCCAGTGATCGAGCATCCTATGTCTAGGCTCGGGGACAGGAATGACTTGGCGGTAAGAGGCTCTGCAACCTACGCTGGTCGGAATGGGAGTCTTCCTGTACGTGGGTTACAAAGGAGCAACACGGACGTTAGCCCCAGACATGCGCCTCGTGATACAGATACAAACAACAGAAAAGGTTCACCTGATAGAATACTTAATTGGCCACCAGGTGCGTATCTTGACACAATACAGAAATAGTCCATTTTTATGTCATGACAATTTTTGTTTGATAATTTGCAATATTACGTATTTTCAGCAGTATGTACCTATCGCAATTTCATTTCCTTCTAAATACTGATCATAACGTACAGTTATCATGTTCAGCCAATTTTCTTTCTCTGTCTACATGCTTAGTAAAAATATTTCAACACAATAGTGTTACTTGCATTGGTCAAAACTGATAACTGACATGCGAGGTTTCTGTAGTTATCTAAGTCTAATCGCTTAACGTGACATATATGTCTACGTGTATATGCATCTGACATGATATTAAATAAAGATTAGCCGAAAAACACTTAGCTATATATCTGTCTTACATGGCATAAAAATGCAACGATTAGCCTTATCAAATATATGAACTCTAGGCCTATACGTGTCTGGCATGAGAATGCAAAGGACAGTTGAAATCCATTATATTACATTAAGGTCAACCTATGTGCATTTGACATGACATGAGAAATAAAAAGAAAATAGCCGAAGTCAAACACGTGACCTGTTAGTCTATACTCATCTTGCATGATACGAAGGATACATAGGTTAGCCAAAAACCAGTTTATGACATGACGTGAAAAAAAGAAATTGTTAGTAGAACCCCAACTGGTTTTGTATGACATTTAAGTCTATATTAATCTGACATGACATAGAAAGTACAATGTTCACTAGAAACCAATAATATGATTTTTACGGCTAACATCAGAACCATTCTCAAAATATATAATAATGGCATGTGGAATGTTTTACAGAACACTCTAACATTTGTTTAGCTTGCTCAATCCCTACAAACATGTCGACTTCTTTCTTTTATTTACTTATTTAAGTATCGCAAACGACTGCTTTCATACTTTTATGTATTGTATAACTGATTAAGCAATGATAGATCTGTTTCTACGAACAACGTACAAAAGTTACAAACCGAAATGTTTAACAATTTGAAATGAACAAATGGTAACAAAGCAGTCCTGCTTATTACTATCTTCGGACAAGCGCTATTTAAAATGTTTTAAAATTAGAATAAACAAAGAGATACATGTATAACTATACTGAACTCTTATCGATACGCATTGTTGAAAAAGGTATGTTAAATTCACATGCAATCGCAATTCACTAGGATATACGAGAGACAAATCGATGTAATGTGAGAGCAATGTAAACATGAAATAGCTACTGTTTGTCAATCTATAATCCCACAAAAGGCGATAAATCTAAAAACATGCTTATTTGAAAGATTAGGTTTTTATTTAAGGTTACAATTAGAAACCTTCTTAAGATTCTTCTGTTTAAGCTTCGTTTGTTTAAGTTAAAGTTTGTTTAAGTTAAAGTTTGTTTAAGTTAAAGTGTGTTTAAGTTATTTCTTTCAAAGAACAATATGTATATTTAGTATACGGTGTCTCAACACATTTATTTTCATATTACGTGTAGACATGAGAAGTGATATTTGATAATTGGTTACGCGTATTGCCTAAAAATTTATTCAACTGACATTTCAATTTAATTCATTTTAAGATACCTCCTAAACTGAATAAAAACTGCGACCTATGTTTGATTTATAATTACTGTGCATGTCCTTTTATTACTGAGCGATCTTTCCGCACAGTTTATATGCATGTCTTCATTTTTATCAGTTTCATCTATTGAACCCTCTGTTATTATTTCAATATCATATCATGTTGTGTATTTCGCGATTAACATAATTGTGGACATGGAGTTGTCAATCTGGGCCGTATCTATAAAGCTATTCAGACCTTGTTGTGCGACAAATAATGACATACGTTAACTGAATAGCGGTTTACATTTATATTGAAAAGACATTCGATTTTCCATGATACAATTATGATAATACACTGTATGGATTTTGTGTATTGCATTGTATTTATTCAAGTGTGGTATAAATATAAGTAGCTAGCTGATAACATTATGAAATCCATTGAAGTACTAAATCAGAATATTATAATTATTTATCCACTGTACTAATTTAGTAAAGACGTGGGTTTTGAGTTATAGCGAGCATTTAAAAATGCCGCGGTCTTGACCAATCCGAATTGAATGCTTATACTAAGTGATAACTTTTTTGTCAAGATCAAAATAGTATACATGTAATAGCTTGACTGATCAGAAAAGTATACTATATCAATGAACAACAGAAAAATAAACAGTGATACATGGTTATTTCAGCGTTTTGCGAAGATCACGATCGAGTCAGGTTTTGAAATGATGACATGATAACATTTAATTTAATATATTCTGACATGAAAATAGTGAAATATACCGGGATTTTGCAGAAATCCCGTTCATATTTTTAACGAATGTTAAAAAATGTATATACATGTGCCATTATCCCTATGTCTGAAATGATAAATCCTTTACTACCACTTGAATTTAATGTATGTGTTTGATATATATATGTTTCCTATTTGAAATAGGGTTAAACTTCATGGAACTTCGTCTTGTTTGTATTGAAAAGCTTTCTATTTTGTGAAGTGTTTATTTTCCGTACAAAAGTAGTAAAATGTACTTGTAAAGTTTTATTTATTATTTTTCGTTAAAACTATCAAGGATTACTCCGTGACGTCACAATCATATGGCTACATGACCACACAATTGTTGGTGGCCGTACACCATCATCTGGAAGATTCAATGAAAAGATCAATCTCTCGTGTAGGGGTAATTATTTTGACACAAGACATATATCAATATCCCTGTCAAACTAGTTGATTTTGCATATATCACCGGAGTGTTGATTGAGATTTGCAAGGATGGGTAATAAAAAGTAAAATATTACATTCTAGTACATTTTACTGTGCACATTTCAGTCTTCTTGATATGGTTATGAATTTCGGTCTATTCGACTATTCCACCATTCACGGTTAAGGGTAACTAAACACTTGTCATTCCCAAAGTAATGTTGCCTACCCATATACAACTGTATGCACTAAATCTTACAAAAAGTTGGATCCACTTATCACCAAAAATGGCAAACATTAGTCTTGTCCAAATAGGTCTTAAGAATGCCTGTATTATTGAGATCCCCATTACTTATAATGAGAATGTCCAAATATAACGTATCACTACTCGTATGCCTAGGCCTTTGCTTATAAAACATTTTTATCATTAGATATTTGTGACAATCTATACATTCTTCATTCACGTTTGTCCACCAAGTCTCCCGTTAATATCTAAACTGACTATTAAACAGTAGCTGTTTTGGTTCTTATAATGTATGGTGTAAGGAGTTAAACTCGTTTTGTGCTCAAATTGAGTTGAGTATGAAAAAAAATGTTTAATTAGAACGGGGCCAGGATTGCAAAACGCGTTTATGGACAACCAACGTTAATTGTCATACTTAATACCGTAAAGAAATGATAATGTCATATGTCAATATGAACTCTGTACAGGAAGAGGTTGCTACAAATAAGTCTTTACACCAAACACTGACAAGGACCCGTGCTTCTTACCAATAAAGGTGAACTCTTTAACAGATGCAACAACAGACATTCTAGCTTCATTCGCATCTTCCATCAAATCAGCTCATCCCGGAGGTTGCGGGTTCGAGCCCCATTTGGGCCACAACCGTACATCATATGGCACTAGTACTGATTTTTCCAGGAAGCGAACTCAAGCGTGACTCGATCTTAACGATCGAGCTAAAATAAATCATGATAAACTAAACCAGGGTAACTGTTAAATGTATTAATATATAAACTTTATAGTAATGATGCGCAATAGGATAAAAAAGAGCCGACAACTCCTTATTGATTTTATTGACTATTGATCAGTGACATCTGAGAATAATCTTACTATTTATAGTCATGTTAAAGAATGTATTGCATCGTCCGAAAAATTTGTTAACTTTACAAAACTCTCCATCAACTAGAGAATCTTTAAAAATCTACAGTTAACAACTACAAATGTTCGATTTATTCTTTTAAAAAAAAGGAAATCTGAATCTGCTTCTATCTAAAAAGGTAACTATTTATGAAAGCCACTGGTGTGAGCAAATTATAAAGTTTATCAAATAAACTGGTTGACTTCTGATTGATCGATCCCTTGTTTTCAGTAGAAGTCAATGTTATGAGCGTAAACAACATGTATCGGTTACCTAACCCGTTGACCTAAGGCAGTCGAGGTCGGTACACATTAAACTGATTCTTTCTTTATTAAGTCGTATGGCCAAATTTTGATATTTTGTTAGTATATGTATGTAAACATTTAATGTAAAGGAACCGTTCGCTTGTAAAGGTATTTGAACTTGAACAGCGAAAACAACGTTGAGTTCAGTGAAACTGTCGAAGCATTTACATGAACATGAAAAGTCAAAACGTGTTGTTTTACGAGAATTGATTCAATATTTCAAGGTTTGCTTGCATGTCATTAGCCATAAGTGCCAACTAATAACATGTAATACTTACGTCTTAAAATGAAGTGATTAACTGTTATATGTTTTTCAAAATTTAGTATCGTCCGGCCCCGACATCTAACGTTCAATTATTGACATAAATATTTGATATGAAGTGACATCCGTGCAGGCGGAGAGTGTACAGTGTTAAAGGCTACAGTGACTGGAAAAAGTTTGTTTTTGCTTCATACTTCATGACCATTTCCTTACAAAGACAATGTACTTATTACAAGAAAATGATATGAATACTCCGTGGGCATATCACATATATTATTTTCTTTTCTCTAAATTGCGGACATTGACCTTTTTAAACTTTCATTTTCGAATCAAAGTTGCGAAATGCCCCCAATTTTTTTTTTTTTTTTTTTTTTTTTTTTTATTTAAGTTAAACCTTACACACATTGTATTTTATATGACTCGAAAATTACCAGATCTACAATGGAATTTCCTTCACCCATGACTAATTTTATTTAACATTTATTCCACACTGTAATACCACTATAACATTGATTTTCCGGCCTTGTAACAATTTAAGCTTGTAATCTTAACCATATCATTCATTTTAATCGACTTAACATTTTTATTGAGACTTATGGAGTAGTTGTATTTAGGTTAGTTATACCGAAGTATACTTTCAGTTAACCAAACCAAGCCAAATTATTATGCATTTTATTAAAGAGTTGGTCTGTTTTTCTAACAAATGTGTCTTATGGCAATGAAATGTAATTTTAACTCTCGAGTAGCAGTCAGCGATTATGTATTAGGTTTTGCATCCCGACCAAGTTCCGTCCAACTATATATCTTCCTTGAAACTAGCTTGTCAAGTTCTAGAAAAAGATGACATATCTAATTTTTAAAACTTTGGTTTCAGTTACAACGCTGCAGTTTGCACGTTTTTCAATAATTACATTTATTTTGGCAGCGTCAAACATTTGGCATTTAACTATTTATTTCAAGTTTCCCCAGACTTTGAACGATCTTTACAATAAAACAGCATATAAATAGTCCAAACTTTCGCCTACAACTTATTTACAGCGCTTATTAATTGATTTCTTATTCATGCTGTGTTTAATTTAAAGTTTGATGCATTCATCTATCGATTGTCGATTTAGAACTGTTCTTTTATTGTTATAGAACCTTTAGATAACTAATTCTTTTATAAAACTGGATTTGCCATTGATATAAGATATTATATAGCCTAAAGATAAAGTCACCTAGCTAGTTTCTAGAACATATGTGGTGTATTGCGTATACAATGAACTTTTTGTGTGTCTAAGATTCAGACGAACTGTTATGTTTTGGTATTTCTAAATTGTTCCCTTTTTAATGTGCACTTTCACGTTTAAACACTGTTTTCAGCCATTGCGATATTACGTATTTACTGACATTCAGATGTCACTTTATGTATGCAATCAAATACTGTATTGTTTATAACTACCATTACATTGCAGCATGTGTTTTATCATTTTTGGTGTCAATCACGACTTATATTTATCTAGCTTGTATGTTTTAGCAGTTAATATACAGTTTGTTATTCTAATATAATTGTCTCACTCTAGTCCCTAATATGCATAGTTACCTTTCAGACAAAACGACGCATAGAACTAATCCCCACCCAGGTTCGTTTTATGTTTAGTTATGTATTTGTTCCTTGCAATTTCGTAGTGTGCAACATTAAATAATGATGAAACTTTGAATAACAAAACTTTTAACAATACAGTTTCAAGTGCATGTAACATTTTATAGGACATTTATTACCATGCACACACTGGTACGTTTTTGATGGGAAAACCAGTACACGTGTACCCATTGAATATTGGAAATGTATCATTTAAGTTCAAACACAGCTTTGTCGACAATCCAGTTGCAATTTTATAAACACAAAATCAAAACAAAAACTTCACAGTACTATTTTGGTCTCCAAAATGAAAAAAAAAGTGTTTGATAGAGATTTCCTGTGACTTTCCTTTGCGAAAATGACCGTTTTGACATCGACGGCATTGCGGCAAAAATCGTATCTGTTATTTTAATTCGAGTTAAGAAAAGATACAACTGGGTTCTTGGGCACGGATACGGGAAGAGATTTTACTTATATCAGCTAGTCCGGAGACACGCTGGTCGCAAATGTCAAATGTTGGTTTTCGTCAAGTAAAGTTCAAGTTTGTTTTTAAAGCACCAAATGTGATGTTGCATACTACGAAATCATGAAATCCGAATACCCCAAATTTACCGTTTAGTATGTCTTCCCGATAAGTAAGTGCATTTACATACAGTGACTTATTGCCAATAGTCTCAAACAAAAAGGGGTAATTTTGTTCTACTTTTCAGACATGACATTTATTTCAACCATAACACCTGTGGCCCAAATATCTTATCATTTTGTTAACGTTAATTGATGAAAAGAAAACTGCTTTATTTACACTTTATTTAAACAGTATTTAGGCTAGAGTCCCATCCAATCATCACATGTTCTAACTGAAATGTAGGAATGTAGCGCCTACTTGTTAAGTACCCACATTTTGCAAGAAATTTAGGGCAGATGAATAAATTAACACAACTATGTGTGCGTCCTGTATTTGAAAATACATGTTACTGAAATTCGTCAATGGTTTCTTTTATACGGTTATATCGACCATTAATACCAGCTAACGGATAGGAATCCTCCTAATCCACCTGAGAGCCCTGATAGTCAGAGTTGGGATTTAGATTTGGATTATATTACCGGTGTCTATGAACTGCTTGGTGGGGCTTGCTTGGTTCTGGACGAAAACTATCTACCTTTAATTGCCGAAGTCAGTTGTCAAAATGCATTGAATTCATAGTGTATTGATTCCATAATAATCTTAGTGGTCTCAAGTAATGTATATCTGAGTGTATATATCATAGCTACATTGAAATTTCGTTTATACATAAGATGCATTTTATGAATGTATGAAGTGTGTCTACATTTGTATGTCAGTCATGTACAGTTTTAAAATATGTGTGTATGTATGTATGCTTTGGTTTTGCTTGTTAGAACATGCTATTCAACTTTGTTTCAGTCGCGCATGAGCAAGTTCTTTTTTTCAATTTGCGTTCTTTGATGTACTTTGCTAACTGACAAGTTATCGAAATCAGGCTGCAAATGAATAACCATGTTGATAGACTTACTGCTTATCAATTTGGTAAAGTTCTAGAGATACGTATGCAACACGTACATAGACCCTGTATATATGGCAATGGAAGGAAGGCAAACACCGAGGCATGTTAATATTAAAGTTTGAAGTAATTGTTCTTGGATTCGGATGTGAAAGGCTGGAGAATGGTTGGTTTGCAATTAAAAATCTTTCTTAAAAAGTTTGAAAATGCTGTATTTCTTGTTTGAATGTACTGTATGGTGATAGTAACTCTAAGCGGCAGAAACAAAGAACAAAAAGATCCTTATCCGTCAGCATAAGTATTTTAAACCATTGACCGATCCATATTTATAATAAGACATCTTATTCAGTAAGTTGAGGACACGGCTGATATGGTGTATCGACAGTGGATTATTGAGTTTTCATGGAATTAAACTATGTTGTCGTTTTCACACACACTTCCCGTTCTGATAATGAAAACGCTTTGTCATTTTATGAACACTAATGGATACTAATTTCTGACGGCGGTTGTATGTAATTGTAAACGTGGTTTCATGTCAAAACGATATTAATTGTGCGTTACGTTGACCATTAAATTTTAATATCGCAATTAACTGGCATTAAATGTTGCTTTACTTAAAAGAGGAATTTCACCACAAACTTGATTTATATCATTGCTTTGTTCCGTTCTTTAAGGTAGAATCGCACGCATTTTTTCGTGTCCCGACCGTAATAGCATCCTCTTGTTTATTAAGAGTTTCTTTGAAGCTAATTAAAATCAAGTCAGTAACTAATTGCTAGATCCAGCATGGATAAATCTTAGAGAGGTTCCATCTGTGCAAATAGTACAAACTTTATATCAGTATTTTAAGACGTAATACGAATTGCGTGTTTAAAAACGTTTTGTTATATATTTTTGCTGTATATCAAAGCATAAATTTTAACTACACACATTTTGAATGAAGATTATCTGCAGATACGGGTATTATTTAGAGACTTTTGAGGTAAAATGTTAATGAAGATGTAAAACTGACATCAAAAGTAAAAGATAGCAAGAGTTATGGTGCATTAAATTTTAACTATCTCTGATAAATGCTTGTTTTATGAAAGAATAACAACACAAACTCTTGTTACTTGTAACTTAAAACTCCGTCCGTATCATAGTTTGTTTGGGTCGTAGATAAACCCTTTCACGATTATTTTAAATACCCTTCTCACAAAGTTACCAAAACACATTTTTTGCGAAATGTGTTACGGCGAAAATGATAAAGCGTTTAAAAAATATTACAAAGAAAGCAGGTGAAACATCATTGTGAAATCAGGAAGACAATTTATTTAAATTACCTAAAATTTCTAAATGCATGAGAAACGATACGCGAACAGGGAAGACATCATTCTGGGCAGCATTAAGTAATGTATGTAAACAGTTCCTTAACAAACGCCTGGGTTTGTTTATTTTCGTGATATTCAAGTTTCGCCATAATGTCAATTTCTCTTATTTCTAGAATATATATCTCGCGATTTGTTTACTGAAGGTTGTTCGCAAACGACAAAATATCTTTTTTAATTTCCTCCATTACTGGAGTGCATGAAATAGATAACAATATTGAAAATCGAGCGATTATAGTTAATGTCTTGTGTATGGTCAACTATTCTTGTCATTCCATACAGATCGTCCTTCTTTCCGATACAATCAAACGTACCTATCTCATTCAAATGAAGATTTATTTTCCATATTGGCTCAATACCTACAATATGTAAATAAATAATTCATATTAGACTGTGACATCTGAAAGCCCTTAATCTCGACATATTTCAGTGTAAATAGTTTTTGTAGATGCGACAACGTTATAGGTTTATATTACAGGAATAAACACATTTACTACTGCTTCCTTGTAATATAATTGCTTATTACTGCAATATGGACCTATAACCTATACATATAAAAGCCTAACTAGTCTCTATATATAAACTCCACTCATTGTCTACTTAACAATGTCAATAAGGTTAGTGCAATATTTAACACATTTGAAACATCACCTAGTCAACTAATAAACCGCGGAGTCTCATTTCTTTCAACAGGTTTGTTAGACCGTCCAAATAACAGCCACAATGGGTACATATTTGACATTTATTCAATACTTTTGTCTTCAAGCAACACAAGAATTCCAAGCAAGACTATAATTTAACTGTTATATATATATTAAATATTTTTGTCCAATGTCTTTTTAAATAGCTACGGGTGCCGAAAACCTTATTGTACATCACAGCAAATGCAAATGAAACCAACTGTGCACATTTTACCCTCTCGTGTTTTACAATGGCGTTGTATTGTTGCCTAAATTTTGATGGCAGATTTTTAATATAAAATATTTATGTAAAATATTTTACATATTCTATGATAGCGTTTTGCTCGAGAAATATATATCAAATGCTAATTGAATATAATGTTATATCAGTACAAAGTTAGCATGTGTACGTTACATATTTCATGACTTTATAATAATCACAAAAACAAGTCATAATTAGCAAAGCGGATTTACGTGTTTCTGATTTGTAAACACTCCCTGAAAATAAACGAAAACTAGAGTTAGCGTTTGTCCAACTTATTAGTGCCGGAAGTTTTCCCATTCTGGTATGATAGGCTATGGTCTAACATGTAACATTTGATATATGACATTTTTGACTGGTGAAGGTAAATATTGCGTGATCAATTAACTTAGTTCATTAGATTTTGTGGAGCTTGTAACGTAGATCAAACTCGCTCAGGACATAAATTACAATCAGGCATGTACTCCGTTATTATATAGCCAAATAAGTATTTTCAGCGCAATAGTGAAGATACATTTTTATCCTAGTATTGGCATTTTGTGTAAAAACAGAATTCTACTTTTGTACTAAGTGTAACATAGTTTAAAACAGAATGTCGACCTACATTATGTACACCATCATATTAACATGCATATGCATACTTTATTTTAATTCTAACTAGTAACTGTCACGTGACATTTTCATAGGCCTTTAAGTACCACAGCAAAGTACTAATTCTAAGCTGATACTAATCTTAATTAATTCTCATTCTACAATATTTTACAAAGAAATGTGCGTGTCAAACGATTTGTGTTTTCTTTTTCAATATTTGTTACTGTTTATTTATATTTCTCTACAAAGCTGTTGAGCTGACGCCCCCATATAAATACAAAGAGAAGCCCTATGAAGGTCTTTTGCCAGATATATACACCGCAGGAGTGGACGGGGGAGACATACCAGACAAGGTCGACAGGTTTCCAAGGGTTGGGCAAATTCCGAAATTGCCTCCCTTGCCAAGCATACAAGAACAAGAAGGTGGATCATGTGAATAATCGTGCTTCATATCACGTGACTGTTTTTGGTGTGTCTAATGACACGTGATTAATATCGCTGATAAATATCTAATTGTGTGACTGTTTTGTATGTAGCAATGTTTGTTTATATATAGAATGCTAGTAACTGACGTGCCTGATCTAGTGTTTAGCATTACCAGAGATGTCACACTCAACTTTGAAGCGCACATTTTGTCAACGGTCTTTTTCAATACTTAAAAACACCACTTACGATAATAAATCACCACCACTATGTATATTACAAACATATCTAATTCTGTTTGTGATGCCAGCATGAGAGTTCTACAGTTTGGTGTAAGTTTTCGTAGCATGGAATGTAGGCGATCTTAAATTGGACACTATGTAAAGCCACTAAGTCTTATGTCACTGGCTATAATTTCTAGTATCAGTCGCTAAGTTGCCAGTAAAAATGGCTGTATTCCAAGTATCCATGGCTGTTTTCCAAGTATCAATGGGTGTGTTGATAGACACGAAGGGATTTGCAATGAGAGCTACGTCCCTGGCTTACACCTTCATGTACCAGTAAGAAATGTTAGTAATACAGAAACTGTGAGTTCTGGTGAGGTTTATATCCATCCTAAGAGAGGTACAACGATGAAAATATTTATTGATAACAGCTTAAAGACCGACATAAAATTTAACATAATACTCTAAAAAAATAATTGTATATCACTACTGTACTCAATCCTATGTATGTATTAATGGTATTGTACTTGTTAAAGACCGACATAATATTTGAAATAATACTCTAAGAAAGTATATCACTACTATACTCAATCGTATGTATGTATTGGCGATAGTGTACTCGTTTAACAACTACATGTATATGAATATGACTTAGCTTATTCTTATTGTACTAGGAAGTATATACATGTTTGCTTCGGTGAGGGTACAAGGAGTTTGCTGGTTGCACTACGTCACTTGTTACTAACATGCTTTCAGCAATTCTTAGAACATTACCAGATATATACCAAAGATCTTATTTTCTATTACACAATGAAAAATTGATTTTCATTTTAGCCTTTATACAGCTTTATTAGTTTTAGATTATTATTTTCTAATACTGCATGCTAAATATTAATACTTTCCAATTAGATTCACTTAACGTAGTAATTATTCATAACAGTAAGCACAGAAGTTTGATTTTTTTGTATGCATTGTAAAACCATACATTTCATATCTTCAGAGTTCCTTAAAGGACCGGGAAAACCATTTATCAAAAGCAAAGAGTACAATTATCAGCCAAGAACAACACAGGAGGTACGATCTACAAAACCTCTCAGATTGTCGACAATAAGTAATGATTTTCCCATTAAATATTCTATGAAAAGGTTATAGAATAAGTGCATTCCGGATGAAATGCAAGTGTAATGTTTTATTTAAATTTTATTTGCCAATAACATAGGCAATAGAACAGAACTTATTTCGATTTTTTAATACTGCTAAACATTCATCTAATAAATTAGTCTATTCATTACAGACAATAAACTAAGCCCTACAAAATATTTTCTATTTTCAAAAGCTGTTTTACTGTTTGAGTGAACTGAATTGTGCTAATCTGAAAAGGTCTCATATGGTGAGCTAGTGATTACAGTTCCAGGGTGTTGTTTTTTCAGCTGACCGAACTTATTCGTGAGAAATTTGGCACAGGCTATTATGGAATTAGACACCTATTTAAATCAAACGATCCAACCGGAAAAGGGGCTGTATCAAGGTATTCAAAAACATTGGGCATTTTGTGGAAATGGTTAGAAGTGTACTATAGAGCGAACATTCGTAATAATATTGTTTTCAAAGGTCCACCAATATTACTTCATATATATAAATTTATTTGTTGTTTAATGAAGAACTACCTGTCACATTTTCAAGTTAGATTTTAAAGTGAAGTTTAAAGTACATATCTGTGATGTAACTGATATGTTTCCATTGCAGAGAAGCTTTGCAGAAAATACTATATACATTGTGTGGTTATATTACGCCAGACCAATACACGAAGCTGCTCAGAGCGTAAGTAATTTTAATACTGTTTTTATCAGAAAATACTAAGCCTCTGATTGATTGAAATACAACGCTATGATCCTTTTCTATAACAGTAATTTGCCAAGGTCAAGTTATTCGGAAACGAGCATTGTAGTTGTTTTCTACTGTTCCAGGATGCATCTGGAAGGCAAAACATCTATTCCGTTTGAGACATTTGTACAATACTTCAAAGAAACAGAGGTAAGACTATATTTTATGTTTGCTAGTCATTTTGGAATAAATACCTTCAAAGAAATAATTATGTGTAATTTACAGTACCAGATGTACAATTTTCTTTGACTTTTCATGACCGTTTTATATTCAACAAATATACTTGAACGAACCGTTTTCTACAAACAGGACAAAAAGAACTGGGTAAGCGCCCTGCAGACTGCAAGTATACATTCAACAGAATCCCAATATCCTGAGGGCTACCTTAGACGTGGAGATATGAGAGTTCATGACCCATATACATCAATGCCATTCTCAGATGCTATATTCAAAGAAAAATGCAAATCAAAGTAAGAATTCTTAAATACCTTCATATAGAAACATTCATAAAACACTTTGATGACGTTCATTGAACTGTCTGCTAAGAAAGGATAGAAATCTGTAATTTAAAACTCTGATATAATGTCTAAACTTTGAATCGTATTTACTAACTGTCATCATTTATTTTTCTTCACAGTTTCTCTTGCATTATATACAATAAAAGTTGATATTCTATCATGAAAAAAGATTAATATTTGACTAAAAATACTTTCTAGATTTCTCAAGGGGTAAAGTATGACAGTTATGACAAACTGTTTTGTTCACTTGCATTTTGTTTCATTTGTGCTCCATACCCGATAAATGTTTTGTTTCTTGTTTTGTGTAACATTCCCTTTCTCTGTCCAATATATAGTTTACATTTTGCCACGACCCTTTTTTTCATTCCTGTTAATGCCGATTTGTTAGATTAATGCTAGTATGTATGTCTTACGGATCTTTGTTATAAATATGTTTGGCATGACAAATAATGCCGCACCGTTTCATATTATTTCAACAATAGCAGTCAATGTTGCAATGGCAAGAAATTGCAATTGGCCATTCTTATTTCTTCAATGTCTTCAAGTCTTACAACATGAAAAATATCTATTATTCATTAACAATTTATCATTTAAAAGCAAAACCTAGTTATTTTTCTGTTTGTATTGGTTTGTAACGATCTCAGCTTAATTCAAAATCAGGAAAATATGATGTGTCTAATATCATGCCATATAATTCCATTTTAAACAATAATTCATCTGTAGTGTCATCTATGATTTCAAGTATTGTATGCTCACGTTTTACTCTGTTGTCTTTTTGTATTTTTTTATTCACACACATACCATTTACTAACTTGTATGCTTTGTAGTAAAGTTATATTACTGTACTACTATTAGTATTACTATAGTAACTGTTCATGTTCCGTACCTACTTTTATTGTAGACATTTCGATGCCCATAAAGTATTTCCAGTATCTGTGTTTGAACCTAATGGCCTGATACTACCACCACAGTTACGAGAAGCATATGCAACACTAGGCATTTACATGACAGACGAGGACTTTAATAAATTATGGCAAAGGTACCAATATTTCATAGTACTTAATGCGATTATCTTTTGTTTGTATTTTCACAGTCACATGACTTGTAAAGGAGATACTAGTTTGCAAATTACGCCAGTGTTTGTTTATGAAATAACATCCGTTCCAGCGGTGTTAGTCGTTTGATAAACAATGATTTGGAGTACTGATACGCAGTGATTAGCCACGAAGGCCGAAGGCCTGAGTGGTTTATAATTGCGCATCAGTTCGACAAATCATTGTTTATTAGACGATAACAACGCTGAAAAGGATGTTATTTCGATTCTAACATGACCAGATATTACAAAAGGTGAATAAATGCAAAGCTTTATTTTCTACGCGAACGCTCATTTAACGTCATGCGGCGCAATATGACGTCATGTTTACAGCATATCGGTTCCCGCGTTGTATATGGTTTATTCTAACATGACTCACGATTTTGTCTCTATATACAAAGAGTAGAAAAATTATGTTATATTAAACCATAAACAAAATAAAGGACATGAATAACCGAAGAACGGAAACTATCCGATGATACGTGTACGTGCTGGTTTAGGTCAAACGGTTAAACCCATTTCAGTAAATACTTTTCAGATCGGGTAAAGTCCCAAATTTTGAAGTATACAGACGATAATGAAACTTTATTTTTCCGACCGAATTTTAATTCTGTTCGGCTTTATCGCAGCGATCTACTTTACTAGATGTATAAACTGGACATTTGATTACTGTGCGAAATAGTTGTTGCTACTTTAATATGTACTTACATTTTTATTACATGTACGCATGAAATTTCATAAACTTTATGTAACTCGTGGAGTAACGTCTGATCTAAATTTGTAATTTTGGTGATCACTGATAAACTGTATTAAAGTAAATATGTGTATAAGTACGGTGCATTTGCATATAAGTGTTAGAATTATGTATCTTTAAGCTTTACTTGCTGTTGCCTACTATATTGTAAAAAGCTCTTGCCCTAAAAAGTGTACATGTCCAAATAGCCTTTCTGTGACCAAACATTATGTTTCCAATTCAGTTACTTGCCAGCATCAATATTTGGCCAGTATATATTGAAAAGATAGTTAAAATGCTCCATGTACAACCAACGAGATAGCCTTCTGAAGTATTCTGCGTAGAAACAAGACTATACATGTATTGATCAATAAATAAGAACCACTGTTTTTATACAAAAATATATTTCTTTGCAGTCAATGATATAAATGATCGCATTATCTGATTAAAATTTTATATGTATCAGGTATGACAAAGAAGGCACCGGCGCACTTCACACAGAAGATTTTTTCCGCGTGTGTGGGTTAGATTCTCAAGGTCGCCCCCGACAGGCAGCGCCGTACACGCCACGTGGTGCTGCATATCCCAAATCTAGACAGAGACCTCATTCAGAAATTGGACATACAAATGGCCTAGACTCTTCGACAGAACTGCACAAGATATTGAAAAAGGAAGGAGGTTTGGATGAAATAAAGAAAGTAGAAAGGGTAAAAATTGAAGTTCCCACAGCAAAAGTAGAAGCTGAATCGGAAGAAGCAAAAGCGAATGAGGAAACGGACAAAAAAGTAGAAATCAGAAAGGCACCAAAGGCCCCACCCAAACTTGATAATATCATAGACTGTTTACACTACAAGGTATGTATCAGCTAGGTGTTTGCGTAAGAAAATACATAATATTAAAGTAATCGCAAAGAATATCGAAATTGTTTTTATAAATTCGATTAATCTTCGTCTTTTTGTTATATATTGAGATGGCATGTGTTTATCTCCAAACATCTGTGCTTCTTCTTTTTTCAGTTTGAAGAGTGTTATCAGGCTATGTTCACAGCCTTCCAGCTGTTTGACTTTCTTAACGATAGCTATGCATCAAAGATAGATTTTAGACGCGTCCTGTTGGAATTTGGATTTGTCATCTCTCCCACAGAATTAGATCATTTCATGAAAAAGTAAGTATGCGGACACTCTCGGTGATTTTTCAAGAGTAACCTTGACAACATGCACAACAACAGAAATTTAGAATGTCATATGATCAGTTTTTGATAGAAAGTCTTTGTAAAATCT
Organism: Saxidomus purpurata; assembly: GCA_022818135.1. Lineage (NCBI taxonomy): Eukaryota > Metazoa > Mollusca > Bivalvia > Venerida > Veneridae > Saxidomus > Saxidomus purpurata. The sequence continues at coordinate 39,927,622 of JAFMSR010000003.1, read as the reverse complement.
ATATTCAAGGCATGGTTTTCAAAATACTGGCAAACAGATCATGGATATTTATATTCTTTCGAATCTGTTCTTTCTATTTTGATTCCTTTAATATATTTTGTCTTTAGTTGAAACTCCTTGGTTATTTTTGACTTTCCTACATGTAAATGTTTATGTAATTGTCATTTGCAGGAATGGTATGCGAGCAATTAAAGGACAGATCAATTATCGTGATTTCCTAAATAAGTTCCAAAGTAAATCACTAAATAGTATTATGGCACGTGCGGCTGTTGACACATCTCATCCGTAAGTGTATTCACAAGACGTAATTATTTTATAGCGTTATCAGAACTTGATCGGTGTTTCAACTATTATCGAATAAGAAATGGCTGGTCCTTTAAATAGCGATATTTCTGTAAAAAAATAAGAATTCATTTTTTCCTCTCTTTTGATCTACTGGTACCGGTAAAGATATTTTAAGTAGCTTTGGAGCTCTGCCTTTTCAGATACCATGGTGAAACTACAAACGGTGCGGCTAACCTGACGGCTGATGCTTTAGAAACCAAGCTGCTTGATCACTTCCATGGAGATTTCATTAAAATACTCGCACACTTTAGGTCTGTATCTTAGCTTTAACCAGTAATCACTAAATTTTCTAAATAATGCACTTTAACTGATAAGAATATTAAGAAATTATCTCAAACTTAGACTCGTGGAAATATTAAAAGTAAATGCACCTCTAAAAGTTGATCTAACCATCCATTTACAACATTATGGTGAGCTTAGAAAGCTTTTATTGCAATGCAGAAATTGAAATATATTAAAAGAGTTTTTGCAATATTCAGACAATGCGACAAGTATAACATTGGTGTGATAACGAAACACGAATTCCGAAGTGGCATAGAGAAAAGACTCGGGTATTGCATGACAGAAGCGCAATGGGAGCAACTAAAATCAGATGTAGGGGAAGACAAAGATGGTCTCATTCCATATACAAAGTTCCTCGAATTCTTTGATATTCCGTAAGTATCCACCGATATTCCAGATTCGTGTTTCCAAATGGTGTACATGTAGTTAAAATTTTTGAAATGGTAATAATAGAGAAAAAAATGATCACAACTTTGAATGTAGTTGAAGTAGCTTAAAAATCAGAATTTTATAAGTGAGGTTTTTATGCTTATTACAAAAATTAGTTTCGGTATACACCATTTTGTCAGTATGCGAGTTTCAATTTAATAATAAAAAGATGCTTTGATTTTTTAAAACACACAATTTGTTGTAAAATAGAAAAAAGGCATAACTATTTCCTGTAGTTGTTTTTTTTTAAACATTGACGAAATGGTTGTAGATCTACTAACATTATTCTGTCTATCATTTAAAGTCCTGGATCATGGAACATGAAACAAGAAGGTGCTATACAAGTTGTCCAAGTACCTGTGTCTGAAATGCCGACACCTGTTCAAGTAGAAAGACTTAAAGAAAGAGCTAAAACAGAGATGGCGACGCCCCCTCCGCCACCACCCGGCACTCCGCCAACTATCAGATCTATTGAAGAAGTAAGCTATTACAATGCACACCACGTCTTCATAAGACAAATATATATGATTTAAAAAACACATGTAATGATGTTTACGTGTTAATTTGTAAATTAAATTTTACTATCAAGTGTGCACTTTTGTATAATTGTAATGTTGCATTCATTATGAATTAAGATATTTCACTTGTAGGCATTTTCGAAGATAAAACCTTGTTTATTGTCTGTTTAGATATATTTTATTTTGTTTTCGAGTGAAAGAAAGTTCATTTCTAAAAGTGTAACTGAATACATGTATTTATTATATTGAACAATTTCGTGTCTTATTGTTGGGAGTAATTGCTTTTGTCTGTTTTGTAAAAACATGACATTAGTATTGTGAATGGTTGAAGCTTATAATACATATCACCATCATTTATGCATTCATTTTTATAGGATAATATGCGAAAAGCAAAAGCGGTATGTGTCACTGGTGATGTCCCTTTGAGTGTTTTTGTTAATACCCAACAAATAAGTGTGTGACCAGAAGTTTATTACCCAATTTTCCAAAATGACCTATACTTCTAACATTTCTTACCTTCACTCACAATTTGCCTCTTATACATGTTTTTGAAAAATGTGTTCAAAGACACGTGTATGCACCCTTCTGATCAACCATGAGTGTTATATTGTATGTATTCCGTCATGTCATCTTATTTCACAGTGCAGACCCTATGCATCAAAAGAATTGTACATGACATTTATATGTTGCTAGTTTCCACACCTGTATCGCCTCTTAAGAAACTAAAAACTTAGTAAAAAGGCATACACAAGTGTTCATACTAAAGTGAACTTCCCTTTTTCCACTCTCTTTTATTAATGCCGATGTTATTCTGAGAAGCATTGTCTAAACGAAAGAGACTGTAAAATCACACAACCTATCCGCAAAGGAAACTGTCTAAAAGTTCTTTGGAAAAAAGAGTAAAGAGAAAGCGTTTGGAAAACGGGAAGGGGAAACAATCAGATAGGTAGAGACAGTTAAAGCGAAGATGATTTATTTTTTTATTTAGTAAGGTTTATCAAGTAAAAATGTCATCATTCTATCGTTCGGTATCATCGTTTATGTCCATTGAGTTGTTGTAGTAATATTTGCATTTCTGGTAAAGAAACTATCGTTTACTTTCAGAATAAAAACTATGTCTATTTCAATACTAATGATATGTTTTACTTTCAGATCAAAGGCAGGCTTGACGAATTGTTCAAAAATAAATTTCATACATTTGATAAGGTTAGTGTTATACAGTATATTTCCTAAAGAAACACGTCAAAAACTGTTTATAGTTTACCGAGTTGAACAAATCTCCCTTTGAAACTCTCAAACATAATTTATTATCAATGTTGTGCATGGGATTTTATCCAATGAACAAAGCTACCTTATAACACTATGGATTGTGATCTTTTTTCAAATGCGGTCCCAAAACCAAGATTGAAACACGACAATATTTAGAAATGAACTAAAAGAAAAAATCTGAGTATTATTTCGTATAGGTGGCCTTTATCACAGATTTGACCGAACTTAAATGCCCATATATTGCCGTTTTACTATATCGCAACTTTGATAGCTTGACATACTTTATGACATTATAGATTCATAAGGACAACATGACCATAAAGTTAAACATAAATATGAAACAAGAGTTGCCTAGGAGTTGTACAACATGGTTGAAAATTTGTATTCATAATCATTTCACAAGATATGTTTGTAGGCGAAATCGCCTTAAAAATGAATTATTTATATTTCAGCATTTTAAAGCTATGGACAGACGGATGACGGGTAGATTGAGTAAATGGCAGTTCGGGGCCCTGTTAAAAATGTAAGCAAATATCTAACTTCATTATGTCTTTATTATGCGAACCATCTTATTCACAATCTTGTGGGAAATTTAGTGTATGGCCATAAAATCCGAAACCATTTTATATACTCAGTTATAAAGAACATATATAAACTGTAATGTTTATTTTCAGCTATGATACAAAACTATTACGTCTTAACAAAAATTAAATAAAATGGCAAAATACAGACTTTCAAACCATTTAAAAAGTAATAAAGAAGAACATTCAACAATTAGAGTATTATAACAAATACGCAACAGTCTCAGTTATTTGGTGTGGAATCATAAAACTTTAGGTGGATTTCAGCTGCGTAATAGACAAAGTTTGGGAACTTAAACAAAATGAAGAATTTCATTTGAAACTCGAATTTAATAGTCTCTACTTGAAAGAGACCAAGACAATCAAATAACTCATCTCTTTTGATCTATAGATAATAAACCGCTGCATCTTGTAGCAAATCAAATTGCCTTGGTAATTTTATTTTTACATACACCTGTAATTGATAAGTACAGTTAAATGCATGTGCAATAAATGTATTCCAGATGGTGAAATTAAAATGGTTTGAAATTTAATGCCAGGCATTTATGCTGTCTTTTTACTGATGTTATATGTTAGCTGAAATTATGAAATATCATACTTTACAGCGATATTAAACAGTTTTGTGACTGGAACGATATACTCGCCTCGAATTCATCTACACTGTTAATGCAGATTTAGTTTGATTCATATGATAACGATGTATAAGAATGAAAACAAAGAGACGTTGTCTATACGGTATACGGTGCAATTGGTGTGTGAGAAAAGTTTTACCCTGTTTGGTCATGTGACTGATTTTGACAGTGTGCGATGAAGTTAGGGGAACGTGGCAACTGTCAAAGAACACCTGATATCTTCTTAAATCGTTCATTGTACATGTATTTGACAGAAAGAATATTTGCCCGAAATGAGAATGTCTCGTGTTTAAAGTTCAGTTATGGACATTAATATCATGGATTCCTGTCCTTAGTTTAAACAGTTTTTATTCAATGAATGCATATACAATATTTCTGTTAAATAACAACAAGGATCGAGTAGAAAGCTCTAAACTTATTGAAGAACTCTCTCCTTAGCGTATTTAAGAACTATCTCCTATTTTTCTACTCTTTGTGTATAGAGACAAAATCCTGAGATATATTCATGTCCTTAAAATGTAACTTAAGTATAGACTGAGGCTGTATAATGAATCCGTGTCATAGGAATATGATAGTGTTAAGTTACGCTGCAATTGTGGCAAGCGCGGAAAAACCTTTTTGTATGAAACTACAGTAGTGCCGTCACCGGCACAATGTTAAACTTTTCCGGAATAATCTAAATTCAGTCATATTAATTTTGAAATATATATCAGTTGTTTTTAACTACATGTACGCACTGTACTTAGGTAAGCCGTTTTAAACTTGTTGAACTGCGAAATAATGTTGGGTATATGAACACGTCCTCACTATGGTCGGTGTCTGTCACATCGTTGACGTTATGTAATAATATATTACGAGCAGCATTATCAATGAAAGATAATTGGACTAGAAGATATTTGTGAAATGATTCTGTCTTTATATATTTCTTATATTTGGACGCTAATATATGTTTATGTGACCTGATTTGAAATATAACATCAATGTGTTATATTTTCCAGGTGCGGTGTTTCATTACATCCTCAGGAACTGGACAGAATCTGGGCAACTCTTAATGTATCTACCGATGGCATGTACAGTTACAGCACACTCATACAGCATTTTGTTAACTATAAAGTTCCACATGAGCAAAAGGAAACAATGATATTCGGTATGGCTCTATGTACAGACAGATGTTTACAAAATCATAATGACGGCTCTTTGGGGTTGTTATTTGTTTCAAAACTATTCAAGTGTTGGGGGACATCCGTGACATTTAAACGAAATTCTACCTTCTCTTTTCAATGTTAAGTTAGTTTGAACAGAAAACACAACAAATCTGAACTTGAAATTGTAAAATAACCTGTGGAAAAAATTAACTGCTCCTATGCCGTCAGCATGCTTTTGTCTTCATCTTATGATTTTTTTTCAGGTTGTTTTTAATAAAGCCCTTTGTCAAAAAATGTTTTCAATAACGGAGGTCTGTCATTAACGAAGCTCCAGAACTTCTGAAGTTTATTAGTTAGGTAGAAAAGATAGTTATAAATGATATTTTCGTTTCGTTCAGATTGTTAATAGTCCCGGCCGCTATAAACGATATATTATAGGAATAACTGTTTTGTGATTTTGATATTTGCGACGTATATACGGTTTTTAATGGTTGCAAATATTTTTAAAAGCGTCAGCCGGAGCTGTAAGAATTGTTTGCGACCATTAAAATCTTATATACGGTCGCAAATATCAAAATCACTATATAGTTAATCCTTTTCTAACGCACAATATGCTTAAACGCCATAATCAAAACGTCGTTTGATTTTTGCGACTATACGCTATTTAATAGTCGCAAATTTAAATGACTTAACCAATCAGAAACGACGTTACGTCGGTAGTGCGTTAGAAATGGTAGTTAACTTGCCGTCCACAGAGTTGTGCCAAAGACTCTGTTTCCTTTGCCGTAACTGTGACTTAAGATAATTTTTAAGGGTTCTAAGAAAAAATGTTTAATTACAGAAAATATGTTTAATGTTGATGAGGCTGAGCAGATATGGACAGGTGATACAACAGGTAACCATAGCAACAGGGGATGTCCGTGTGTAATACTTGTTACATGTCCGTTTGATGCGTTTGTGTGTTGATTTTACACTGCATTTTCAGTTCGGTGAAGGTCGCTGTTTTAGTACGCACTGCTTTTATAGCGGATATGACGCCACAAGAAATATTTAACAAAATAGTGTCATTTTTATAAGTTTTTTTTTTCTAAACTGCAATCTAAGTGATATTTAAAAATATATAGATTTGTCGCTTTCATTTTCATATCGTTCTAACAAATTTACGTTTGGTTTAGATGCTGGCTATAGAATAAATTGTGGATATTTTACCAAAGTACCTAGTTTAAAATAAAGTAGAATCAACAGTTTAATGTTAAAAATGTTTTATTAGAAAGTGTCAAAATCTTTGTTCTAAACTACTAAATATAACAAAAATATGATAGTGTATAATGTTGGTCCTTTTTAAGGTTTATGAACAATAACTAAATTTGATACATAATACGGTGAAAAATAGTGCATTTGCCAAAGATATAACTCATTTCCAATGAGAGTAAACAAGCTTTGCCGTGACTTTCTAGCCAATCACAATCCAGGGATGTATAATAACTAATGAAATAGTTGTATCAGTAAAATTACAGTGTGGTGTTATAGGTCTGCCGAACTACTTTTTAAGTGGTACATGTATATAATGTAGCTATCCTATGCATTTATATCATACAATGAATAGAATACTTGTTTGCTTTGAGTGTATATGGATCTCAACTCAAAGTGATACAATATTCACATTTTCACGACAATATTAAAATTGTATCGCTTTTTGTAGAGATATATTCTTTATCCACTCAAAACAAACAAATGTCCTTTATGTATTTGTGATGGCCCGGAAGCCAAAGTAATTCAATGCATATCAATGTAAACATTGCATAAACATATCGCTACATACAAATGCATGAGGCAATATACAAAAACATATTTGCGTCGAGTTTCATTTGTGTAAATAAGTATCTGAAAGTTACAGTACATCTTTGACGGGTGAAATTGATATTGGTTTCGGATACCCTCTGCCACATAAAAGGCTTAAACCCAGAAACTGACCTCTTTTGACACCTGGCATGTCATTGCTTATGTGTGTTCTGGTTAGTAGCGAAGGTGCCTGTAGTTGATTTGATGTAGCGTGGTTGGTAGTTAGTACTGAGCAAAATAACACGAAAAAGGAGATTTCACATTATGCTAAACGGACGTATGCGTTTGAATAAATTCTTGTTGCTTGCGTCGTGGGTTTTTTGTTGTTGATGTTTTTGCTTACAGCAAGAACTATGTTGTTTCTTTTCAGCAAAGACATATGCAAAATATCACTTTGATATGGCCATAAGTATTATTCATGCCGTTTTTGTGTATGTATCACGAAATAAAAATGGACAATTCAACAACAACACGTGCATTATTACAACAACGTGTTCATATCATCATTTCCATATTAACGTTTCGGCGAAAGCCTTCATCAGAATAACAAAGAAAATATTTGTTTTGATTTTATTTATCATATCATGTATCATAAAACGCATTCAGAATCAGACAATACTGTGTTACCAAAACTATTCACAATTCAAATGTCGTGTACATCGGTAAAGAGTTCAAAATTAACGGCACAAAAAATCATAAATGATTGTAGTTGATTACTAAGAATGAGTTCAATACGGTTTGGTTAAGTACTTTCAGTGGAGTTAGACAGGAAATACAGCTTTGACTTGGGCTGATTTATTTACTAGGATAATCCGTAGTTTTTTATACAATTAGTTATGATCTGTTTTACAGAGGACACAAAGGAACTGGTAGAAACTGCTCGTAGGATTCAAAGAGAGAGACGAGAAGAACAAATGAAGCGCGACTTTATAGCGCGACAGAAAGCCAGAGAAAACAACGAAGAATGGAAACCGGAAATGCCGTCATATCTACAACAACCGAGCCCACGTGTTGGGACAGCATCAACCACTATATCACATGCTTCAGTTCCCAGTATTCCCGCGTCACGTGCTTCATTTGCAAGTGTACAAAGTACCCGGACTAAGTCACTTCTAGTCAAAATACGTACAGATGTAAGGCATATGTTTTGTCATATTGAGGGATGGACAGAAAATGATACTTTATATGTCTATTTATTTATAAAGAAGTTCGAGTTACACATCAGTATTTCCATGGCATGAACAGTTAAAGTTTATGATATAATTTTCTGAAAAGTAAAGCATCAGTTTGACTGATTTTTTAAAATCCTGTTTGAATATTTTGAAGAACATTCAAATTGCCAGTGTTTCTTTTCAACTTTCTTTATATTAAAGGTTATCAACAACTGGGATGGATTGAAATCCGTGTTCAAATACATAGACCGGAACGGCAGTGCTTCAATCCCTATGACTGAAATGCGGGTAAGGCATTATCTAACTTTACCTGAGCAATCCTAGTTCTTCAGGTAGTGAGATAGCATATTCTATGACCAAATGAGATTGGCATTACACACTAGTACTACTTTTCAAGGATAGACCGACTAAAGCTTTCTTACCCGTTGAACATTTGTGAATATATTTTAGGTAAAATTTATGTGCGTTTTTCTCTCTCGTGGGTTGTTAATCAGATGCCTTCAGCTCAATTATTTTACCAAATGGGTTGGACTATGGCTGTTTCACAAAGTATCCAAAATCAGTAGAGTATGGTAATACAATAAAGCCTGTATTTGGTTCCCTTTGTGATGGTTCAGTGATAGTTTTCTACAATCATATACATGTACAAAGATACTGTAAAACTATTTAATGCAACTTCTAATGTAGTTTCTATCTACCATCTGCCAAACTTTCGCCAAACCTTACCCGCTATTTATTACAATGTCGTTTGCAAGCCGATGGCAAAACCTTGTTCGCGTCGTTTGCAAACATTGGCAAACCCTGGTACATAGTTTATAAGACTGTCGTTGGTAAAGCCTTTCGCCAACCTCATGCATTATTCACGACACCCCCGTCCATTTTTATTTTGTAGGAAATCATGTCCAGTATGCAGTTCCGATTGGACGAAGAAGAGAAAGCAGAACTTTGTAAAAGATTCGATTCAGAGAAAAATGGAAGGTAAAGAGACCGGCAATATTTACAATTAATTTACTCTATATTTATGCTCCTTGGTGAACTAGACTGACGCCACTGCCTAAATTGATGTTCATTTAAGACAGCTGGCACTACATTATATTCGCTGGTTTCAATTCAAAATCTTTTTCCAAACAATAAAATCTAGGCATTCAGACGAATTTCACTTAATTTTTTAAAATTTTGGATGATTTTTCAAATTTCAGGTTTAACTACTTACAGTTCATGAAATGTTATGCACAGCGTCCAAACAAACAGAACCAGTCAAAAGCACAAATCTACAGCAAATTCACTCATCAGTTACAGGCACAGGTATGTATACCACAAGCATTCATTTCAGCTAATCAAATGAGACCTACTGTGTAAATGCCGTCGTTTGCACTTTGCCACAAGTATGGATTCAGGTCAGCCTTCACATCCGTGTACTGATCTAAATCTATACTGTTTGTTTATTCATCTTACACAACCTGAACAACAATATAATCTGTCTTTTTACGCAGAAGACTTTTCTGTCAATCCTTTTGCAATGACCATAAACATAGAAATGTTGATTTTTGCACAGTGGGGCTCATTAATAAGTGAATAAATTTAATTAATTCTCCATTCTCTTGTAACAGGCATGCCTCAAGTTCATTCTAAGTTTTATCTTCTTCCTTACAAGTTCCTATAATTATTCTAAATTTATCAATAATCATGCATCAAGCTAACATGTCCATACTTTGAATTGACCAAATCTTCAACTATTTGCTTGACCTAGTAACACATGTTGGCACAGGATTATAAACAAAAAAACTATAGTCTTGTTCAGAATGAAATATATATTATCAAAATAAGGTCAGGAGTTTGTTCTTAGATGAGAGTCCATGAACAAATATTAAGACACTGGGTAATAAATCAGAGATGTGAAGGATCCAGCGTGAGAGACGTTTTTCAGTGCTGATTTTTTAATTGTTTGAAATCTTGACTCAAAATTTGACACACATGTTTGAAGATTTATTTTAACTTTCAAGTCAGATGTGTGAGCTGAAGTTTTCTGTGGACTTCTTGCCACATGTCAAATTGCACACAAGGAATTCTACTGTCACAAATAATCCAGTCTGAATGTGCCTCTGTGGTGGAGTACCTATAGCCGCTGATGATTACTGTAACCTCTCATAGACTGAGCGTCATGGGTTCAAGCCCTGCTACCGCAATGTTTGTTAATATGAAAAAATTGACAGTTTCTTACAGAAGATAGGAGTCTAGTACTAGTTCTTCCTAGGAATGATTGTTAGGTAAACTGCCGCATGTTAAAATAACAAAAAAATACAGTGTGAACGGGTGTTAAACTCCAACAAACAAACAATAGTCTGAATGTGAGACCAACAAGTATATTTTCCTTGATGACCTCATATTGTGGGTATGTAAACAAACTAAAATTCATAAACATGAATAATTTATTTCATTTTGATATTAAAGTAACATTTCTTCATACTTATTTATGACCATTATAATTGTATGCAATGTAAGAATGACAAGGTATCATTATACAATTCTAGAAAAAAAAAGCGATGGGAAATTTCCCAACAATGAAATCAGGAGTTTATGATTTAGAACATAGTTTCAGAGTAGTCAAAGTTAAGTAAGTACGATATTACATCGATCATAGTAAAATGCTTGGTTAAATTTTATTGCTTTATTATTCATTATAATGAAGTTCGCAATAAAACAATAATTATATTTCAATTATAAATATATACGTTTTAATTTCAAACACCCGTATCTATTATACAAGTAATTTATGCTTGTTTAACGATCCACATAACTATTTCAGGAATCTAGTAAATGGTTATCTTTCTTATATTGCATGTCACAAAGTGTAAGACAAGCCCTCCATGACTAGCAAATATAAAACCTGAATCTATGTCAATCTTACAAATACATACAATCTGTTTTGGGCACACTAAACTTGCTGAATTCCAAAGCTGGGTTTGTGCACTTACCAATATGAGGATAACCATTTATTTTTCAATTGTTTTTTTAAAATGAGTGTCAACTGAAAAATTATAGACCGAGAAGCACACAGTGCAGATCATGATCAGACTGCTTTGATGTGTAGGCTGATCATGATCTACACTGGTCACAAAGATAGAATCACTCATTACCAGCAGGGTTAGAGCTAATGAAAGTTTTGAAAAGCTCTCTCCCATATTTATAGGTGAATACAATTTATTTACATTGCTAAATTTTCAATGTATTCATGAATTCCACTCTAAATGTGTATTAACAACAGGAGGAATAGAATACCATATGCAATAAACTGTAAGTGTCCCTGCAAATTGTGTTAATGATGTATGTTGACAGTTACAGTATAACTGATTGTTCTTGTTGCTATTGTTTTGGTGCTAGGGGCTAATGCTTTGTTATGTAAGGGGCTGCTGTGAAAACCTGTGTTTTTCTTTTATAAAAATATTAATGTACAAAGCATCTGAACAAATTAAGAGTTGTAACAAAGAATTTTAGCAATGAATTGATACAATTATATACTACAGGGAATATATATACAGAAGATTAGTGTAAAATGTCCGATTGTTAACTAAACTAAGTCAAATTAGCAGCATAGTAGAGTATGTTTTAATGCTGTGGCATAGTATTATGCATTAAACTTTACCCGTCCAAATTTCTAAAATGGACATAACCATCTTAGAGTTTGGGAAGAAACATTAACTCTTCTGAGGGATGCTCACTGATAATATACTGACTGAATATGACACTGTGTAGATCATGATTTGATTGGATTTGAATGCTGACCACTGTGATCAGGGTCTGCCCTGCCTGGAAGTACAGACTTGCTGCCAGGCTGCCAGCACAGTAAAGCTTAATGAATTTGTCACCCCATGCAATTTCAGGCAACATACACTAGTAATGCTAGAACAGTTTGTATAGACAATAGTCTAAAATCAGTATACTGCACATGTATATGTAGTTTATAGTGGGTTTTTAAATGCAAATTGGTCTCAATTTAAGAAGTCCCAGGTTTGCAAGCTTCTAACAAGGGCACCAACAATGCAGGTACACTATATAGGATTACGGTGAAAGTTGACTGATGTTTTATACCTTGTTGATTATGATACTGAACCGTGTGGGATATAGAGTTTAGTATAAACTGTAGCAGTTTAGTTTGGTTTGTGATACTCTTGTAGTCATAAAGGGATTTTATACCTATAAATAGCCACATGTTCAAACATTGATTAAAAATTTTATCTTTGTACTGTTTCATGCATTTTATGCACTGCATGTCAAACTCAGAAATAACCCTTTTTCTGCTACGTAAAGGGCTATAACCCCATTGCACACTTTCACATGTTCCATATTTTAAACATTTCTGTAAACTTTCATAAGTCAAGTACATGTCTATGTAATGGAGTTAAGAAAAACACAAAATTCAGACAGGAACATGGATAAACGTACAACAGCAAATATATTCTACCATGGTGGAGGTACAAACAAGTTGAAATAAATGGTTTTACCTCAACCATGTACACCATCACTTTATTTGAATACAACTGATTTTGCATTAAGATGTCTAACCAAAGTGTTTGTTTGAATGGCACAGTCAAAATCAGCAGAAAATACAGACTTTTAATTTCTTTCAAACTTAAAATTCAACAAAATAAGCAATAAACATCACCTTTTAATTTCAGTACGAGCTTAAAATTCAAAAGAAGCAGAAATAGATCCTGATAGATTTTTTCACCTGCAGGTTAAGCACTCTGAGACACTGTACTTACAGGGCTACTACATGTACAGTACAAAGTATCTTGTATTTTGTACCTTGTACTGCAGTAGCAGTATTAAGTAAAGTCACTTTCCATGTGACCTATCATCATTTCTATTGCCAAACATAGTCAAATCTGTCACGACCTACAAGCAGAGGAATGCAGCAAAAGTAGCCACTGAAAGTTATTGGTTACTTAATACAATTATAGACTAATGTTGAAATCTGCACAGGCCTAAACATTATCTTCCATGTACTTTTGTGGACCCCACATATGATCGTTTTCGGACAAACAGGATTAAGTATCTATGATAGGTATTTGATATAATACAAGACAGTCGGGATACATAATGGCTGCTTATGACAGGTGACTGATTTATCAAGAACATCGTGATACAGGTTCAGCTGTATTATTAGAAAACTAAGCAAAAACCACATTAAATCTTGTTATAAGTAAGTCAAAATATCTTCTCAGTCAATATAACAGGTGTCCTAGTTCTGTTTTTACGAACCAATGTATAACCACTAACATGTTATTTTAACTATCCAATTAACACAGACTTTAATCAAGGGCAAACACCAGAGGCCAACAGTTCAACAAGTTATTGAAATACTTTGTGAAAAGGTGATTTTGTGTTGTATGAAGTACCTGTAAATGGTCTATTCAGACTGCCTGTTATTTGAAAAGTTCAAGTACCTTGCAAAACATATACTGTTATACAACTTTCTTTACAGATTAAGTATTCAAAACATAACACTTTGTAATCTACTGATATCAAGATAATATTTTACTGCAGTAACTTTTTTCTATATTCATTGAAACCTTTTCTCACAATTTGTTTTAGAGGCAAAAAGCGTTTAACATATAAATTAAGTCTGAATGGACCATGAAATCTTGTTGGATTTCTCTTAGTAGAGCTGTTGTATCTTTACACAAAATTTTACATGATACCCTGCATCTCCCTGTGTCATTCAGTGACATCAGTTTTATTTTGAATATCTATCCTTTTGTACCAATGCATGCATTTTATTCCTTTATTTTATATACATGTAAGTAGTTGTTAGAACTTAACAGTAGATTGTATTGTATTATATAATTATGAAGCATGATAAATTACCTAGATTCTGTTCATAGGAACAGCATAGTACATATATCAAAATACAGTGTAACCTCTCTGGAGCGAACACCCTTGGCCTTGGAAACACAGACATGTGTTTGTCGCAGAGAGGTGTTGGTTCCTTACATAATTGACAAAAGGGGAAAGAAAATGTGTGTCTTTTTAGGGAGGTTGTTGCTCTAGGGAGGTGTCGTTCAGAGAGGTTGGACTGTATTGTTAATCTTAGAAATTCTGTATTTTTGTAATGCTATTTAATCAACAAATTCATACATGGATTGTAAATGTTTTCCAATTAATTGAAACAAGTTTCCTCTTTATTTATGAAAGAAAATTTAACCTAAATAATACCAACAAACTTACTTACAGTCTTTCTATAAAAAAAAAATTGCAACAGTACAAATAATTTTCTTATTATTTCAAGCACTAATGCGTATGATTTTAAAATTACTTTCAACATTGCAGTTATTCAGAGAACATCGCACTTTGAGACGCGCTTTCAAGAAGTTGGACCTGGGACACAAGGGCTACCTGAATGTCAAGGACTTCAGAAAGGCCCTTAAAGAGTGTAACATCAGTTACACTAACGAGGATTTTTACCATATTCTCACAGAGTTTGACCATAACATGGACGGGAAAATCTCGTATGACCTTTTCTTGAGGACAATGCTTACTGTGTAGTGTAAACATAGTACTTGAAGACACGTAATATAGCAACAATGCTTGAAACCTGTACTGCCAAATTTTTGTTGTGTTTGATCTGTTTGTACAACACGTTAATTCATATCAAATATCTTATACAAAGGTTAGGTCATGAGTGTTGAGCAGTTGCTAACATACTCATCAATATGAGCATTCATTCCAAGTCTCTGTGATTAAGTATAGTTACATACAGTATGATATTATTCTGAAAACCATCTAAAATTTTCAGTAATTAATGTCCTAAACAGCTAAAAACATAATATACATTTACGTACATTGTATGTTAGTTCAAGAGTATGTATGATATAAGTTACATGATTTTATCAAATGTTTATGTTGTGTCTGCTTATGTGTATAACATCCACAGGTTTGGCAGCTGTTAAGTGACATTCAGACATTTTAGAATTTAGAATTAGAATTTTGTGCTTTATGGATAGAAAAAAAAAGAATTTGAAGGAAGAGAATTAATTACGCAACACATTAGCCAGTATTGCATTTACACACGGATTGTATTTAATAAGTTGTTCACTTTTTGCATTTATTTATAATTTAGCCAGATAAACACTTTCTGTGAAATATATTCATTGTTTTACGTTAACCTTGCTCTGCAAAATTCAATCTACATTTAAAGTCATAGCAAACACATTATCATAATATAAGCCAACTATTCTTCAAACTGATCAACTGTTACATGTAGTTTGGATCTGGTTCAGACGGAACACATACACTGGATGGAATCTATCCTTTTAATAAAATATGTTGTTTTTTGCACAGCAGGACACGATCTTTTAGATGGAATATTCTGTTTACTTTTTCCTGGACTTTTCAATAAAGTTTTTTCAAATGATGAAATATAAATAACTTTGTTCAAGGGAACATTCACCAATAAAGGCAGTTGTGTCTTCCATGTTTTTGCTTTAATTCTTAAACAGAAAAAGCTCTGTTTGCAATCATTGTTCATTCCTGTTTTGTTAATTTGTGATATAGTGAATGTGAGAATTAAGTTTTCCCCCCATTATTGCCAAAACAAGAACATCCTTTTACTTTTACATTTGTACCTCTGTTTTTCAGTTAGTGTAGAATAAAAGACTGTAAGCTTTTGTGTTAACTGTTGCCTAAGTAACTAGAGAGTAAAGTATTGTTGTATTTAAGATTTTTATAACTTGTTATGTTTTACTGTTAATTTTTTTCTCTAGAGTTTAAGTTAACATAGTAGAACTTGATAGTAAAAGTCAATGGTAAGAAGTTGTCAATACATGTATATTCAAATGACTGTTTAACTATGAATTTACATAATTTATGCATAATCATTCTTTGAGAGAGCTTTCTTAATAATCTAATAAAGTAAGATCTACAGGTAGATTTTTCTCTTGATGAATAGTCTGGACATGGATCTGATCTTGTGAGTACCAGTAAGTTGAGAGAACTAATTTTGCAGAAGACCTGAAAAAAATCAGGATCAACTAAACTAGGTGTTTTTTCTAAATTATATAAGTGCTTGTTTTTTTAGTACTTTTATAAGCAGCTAATGGTTATCCCTATTTTATTTTATCCCTATTTGTGCTGCATAACAAGAAAACAGAACTTTTATAACATGACATTCTAGACATAAAGTTATCAAAGTTCGCAGAAATCAACATTTGAACTGGTTTGTCAGTTTCAAAATTTACTTTTAGGCAATCACTTGCTAGAGAAATTCTGTCTTACCAATAAAAACTTGGGCTAAATGCTTTATCATTCAGTTGCTAGAGATTACAGACTGGTTCTAAGGAAAGTTTTTATAAAACAAAGCTCAAGGACTGGGAAAGTAGAAACCAGTCTGATATAGGCAGCTTACATCTGAAGGTTACCAATAACAAGGTAGGATTATAGAGAAAGCACTTGACTAGAACTTTAACTGTGATACATTGTTGTATTATTTTTTACTGAAATAAAACATCTCCTTTAAACTGACTCTGTTTTTCCTTTTCAAACCTCATAATTATATTCATGTCCTCTTCAGTAACATCCAATGGCAGTAAATGTCCAAAGATTCCTGAATCTGGCTTTGAACACATCGTGTAACATCTTTCCCTAACACTGAATATATGATATCCTGAATAACTGATTTTTGCACAACCAATATTTTTAGTGCATCAAAACTACAGTTATGCATTTCTTTATATCACCTAAGTCAGTAAGCCTTGATCAGGCTTATTAGTGCAACTGTACACTGAAGCTTGAAGTCTATCAAAGTTAAAATTCCTTTTACTAATCTTTGTCAAATTTTGCATTAAAGCTTGTCAACTTATTATAAATGGCCTTGTTTCATAAAATTCATATACATGTATCATAAATAGCATCCTCAAATCCATTGAGAGTACATTGTATTACTGTTTAACACCTACAATAGTAAAGTGATCTGTCTGAAATTCTTGTATATAGACTCTAGAGTCTATCCGTATATTTTCAAGTTTTTCATCCCTCCCAAGACAGCCTTTCATTACCATTTCTGGCAGCATGTTCACATCTCCACAGACGCATGTTATGTTCCTCTATCTTACACAGTAAGTCTGATCAACTAGGTATTTCCACCTGAGATAGTCTAACAATAAATTCTAACAGGTACATTTGTAATTTAATGTCCTGGGGTTTGTTTGTAACATAGAAACCCGGCACTCCGGCCTTCTCTAGGGTGGACTGTTGGTCCATTACCTGTTGGTCTAACTGCATAATGATTTTCTGATCTTTCTTCTTTATCTCTTCTTCGCAACGTTTTGTAGTGGTCTGAAAACATACATAGTCCTCGGTCAATATCACTTTTAAACAGGTCTACAAAACTTTATATTGACCTCGACACAAGTAAAAAAAACTATAATATCAAATACCTAATAAATAAGAGAAATTAAACAAAAATATTACAGAAATAAGGTCTTGAAATCTGCGCAGTTCTACATGTTATTTGCAAGGAATTTACACATACTTTTGTGGATCCGCCACCGATCCCTATCAGCAAGAATTAATATGATAGATATACTATGTACTACAAGTGTTGAGCTCCCTGTCAACCAGTTTGTGTAAATAACATTTCAACCTTTTTTCACAGAGTATTTGCTTTGATTTGATAATAAATACAAATGTACCTTACCTGAATAAAGCTTTATTGAACTACGGCTTTTGAATTAGATACATGTACTACATGTACCATGCTATTCTTAACAGAAATACATCATAGTTTCAGTAAAGCCTCCCTTTATTTAAAATGTTCAGCATTTATGTTCATTGTTTCTCCACTTGTGGTCCAGTTTCATAATTATTTTCCAAATCTGTTAGTCATTGGTTGTGTTCAAAAGTAATAGAAAATGTGTTTAAAGGGAGGCTATTCAATTACAAATAAACATACCAAAATATAATACTTCAGTTAGAAAAATGAAAGCAAAGGGATATTTCCAATGATAAATTGGGGCATAAAACGAAACCACAGGGAGCAGAGCACAAATTTTAAAAAATGCCAGTCTGTGTAACAGTAACTGTTGACACTACTCTATAGTCTATTTCAAAACTTATATTGTGAGGTAACACAAAATCTATCTCAAATGAAAGAATTCATGATTTATATGGGGCTTAATGCCCAAGTTGATAAGTAGTTTATTTATGTACAGGTGACTAGTGACGAATTAGGCTAATGATGAACTTGCTGGTGTTTCTCTTTAAGTGAACTCTTCACCTTAGATTTCGTCTAGACTTCTGTTTTCAATGCACACAAAAAATTGAATTTTTTTTAAATCAAGAAATACACATTTACAGCCTTCCTAAAGGACGTCTTAACAGAAAATTGTCACCGTAATAAACAAGACAAAAACAGCTCACTGAAACTACATGTATTTGGCTACATCGATGAAAATAACAGAACACTCTAGAATCTAGATCATTGTTACTCTCATGGACATGCGAGACATTTATAGGTGCACTAACCTCCATTTCCCTGTCAATCTGAGTTTTGGTCAATGTAAGATTGTGTGGCCTGGCCTGGCATTCTTGTAACATTGTTTTATGCTTCTTCTGTAGCTCATGTTTCTGCGCTGAAATGGGAGTAATCTCAAAAATATCTTTCCATATACCTTGATAGCATTTTTTCCTGGACATGAAATGTAATAGCTTTCAGAAAAGACACCGGTTAGGTGGCATTTACATCATTGGATGTCATATCTGTTATTTTGAACAACCAGTAACAATTCTGCTTCTTCACATCTAAAATTCATAATATAAGTAATAGATAAGAGTACTATTTGTGAGAATAATAACATTATTACAGGGAGGCATAAATTCGGAGTAGCCTCCTCGAAATAATATAATTGTTTAAGCAAATAGTTCTCTATATGATTTGCATCATGGCCAATTTCCTATACTACGCTATCAAAACTGTGCAAAGGTATCATAAATAGATAAGTTTGCTCTTGTGAAGATTAATCCCAAAGCCATGCTACATTCACCCATAAAATCCACAAATATAATTATATGGTATCCAGAAATATTAATGTTTTCACAGTACAAAATACTTGAAATACTTACAAAGAAAAGTTTGAAATAAATCTTTCTAAATATACACTTGAATTTTAAGATACAAACCTGGCTATCATTGGCTATAATACAAGATCAACAATCGCATCACAGGAAGGGTCAATTTTGACCTGGGGGACATAATTTGAACAATGTTTTCATAGAAGTCTACTGCACAATGCTAAATTCCAAATATCTACAAAAATGTAAGCTTTGGGCCCTGCGGGTTTAGACAAGAAGTTTTATGTGAAATCAGGTGACCCATGGGCAGTGTTAATTTTGACCCTGTGGTCATAATTTGAACAATCTTGGTAGAGGGCCACTAGGCAATGTTACATGCCAAATATCTAAGCTGTAGGCCTTGTGGTTTCAGAGAAGAAGACTTTTAAAGTTTTTCCTATATAAACCTATGTAAAATCAAGTGACCGAGCAGGTTTAATTCTGACCCGAGAGTCATGATTTGAACAATTTTTGTAGAGGTCCACTAGGCAATGCTACACGTTAAATGTCTAAGCTGTAGGCCTTGTGGTTTAAGAGAAGATTTTTAAAGCTTTTCCTATCTGTTGCCATAACAACCAACTTGAAAGTATTCTTTGAACAACTTTCATACAGCTTTATGCAAGGCACATCCCTGCAAGGTTTCATCAACATTGGCCTTGTAGTTTCAGAGAAGATGTCATTTGAAGGAAATGAAGGTAGATGGACAGACAAAGAACTTTGTGCCAGGTGAGCAAATACAGTATACTAAATTATATCAAGACTGGTGTAAGACATAGATTCTGTATCATTCAGTTACTTGTGTTGATGACTTCTTCACCAGATACAGATTTTATTCAAGGAATGTGAATAATTATGTGTTTATAATCTGAAAGGATTTACCGGTACTTCACTGATCAGAGTTAAAAGCTATTGCATTTCACTTCTCCTTGCACTTGACTGTTTTGAGTACCTAGCTGGTCAAACTAGTTTGAAGTAGTTTCCATATGTTATGTTGACACATGAAACATAAGAAATCGGTGGACAATGGTCATGCACTTGGAAATAATATTGCATAACTGCTGGATTAATCTGCATTTAAATGTAATTGCTCGACACTAGTTCATCTTTACAAAAAGTAAAAGAGAAAACACTCAAAGCAAAGTGTTTGCATCAGATTCTGCCATTATATCAAAGACAGCAAACTATTATTATCAGATATCTGTACTAACAAAAAAGAACATCAGTATTTTAATATGGTTAATATGGAATGTCTCACATAGGGATCAAACATCTGCGATAAAAACACAGTCAGTCTGTCTGTATAAATCAGACATCTTTGATAACCAACAACAAGCCTGTTCTTTATAAGGCACTTTCTCATAACGAGACTGCAAGCATACCTTTGTGGTCAGATATTAGTTTACTTCTCTGTTGAAACATTGCTTTCTCCTCATACTCCTGTACTTCCTTCAGACCTTGTACAATCTGGAACACTGTACCATCTATCAGGGCATTGGCTAGACTAGACAAGAGGTCATACGGGAATCGTTGCTGGTACTTCCTGTGTGTCACAATAATCAAGGATTAACACATTTTCTCAATAGATATTACTATATATCAAACTACAACAATAAAGTATTTTGCCCTTTATTTCATTCTTTTCTCTGTCTATTTCAAGAAGATTCAGTTGAACATACATGTATTAGCACTTAACAGGATGCCGTTTCTCATGTAATTTAGGTACAAGAGTAAGGGGACTTGGACATTCCTTTCAATGATTACATTATCCAGACATTAATGGATTATAAGATGAAATAGATTCATGTCTGCCTATGTGAAAACTTTTGTTTTAAAACTGATCTCCAATATATCATTTTCCCATTATACAAACTGACAAACATGAGGCTTTACATACCCGGGCAGCTCTCGGGCCATATTCTGAAGTTTTGAAAACAAGAAATAATGTCTCTTCTGCTGAAGCTCTCTACGTTCATACTCCTCCTTCAACGAGATCTCTGTTGGTACATACTCTGCCGTCATTCTAAAAGATAAAGACAATTTAAAAGACAGTTATATTCCCTACCACACACTGGAACATTGAAGGAATTTATGTTACTGAGTGTAGTTTAACAAAGGAATGTTAAAAAAGTTATAGACTCAAATATCTGACCTTAAGTTGTGACCTTGTTGCAAATTGTCTTGGTGAGGTGAACATCTGACCTGATTTCCATCAAAATCCTTAAACGGGTTAAGGAGATATGGAGTGGACAGAAATTGTTACCAACAGATGGAAGGACCGACTGACTGAGACCATTCAAATATTTCCCTCCTGTGATGTGGATTTAGTACATTTTATAATTAAAGATGCATAGAAAGCAGCAATGTATGCAGAGGAATCACCTTTCCTGAATATGAATAACTTTATCAGTACCCCTGGATGTGTGAAGCCGAGAATACTTCTAAACTTAGGGCCGCTTATATGCTTTGCGACTTTTAACTGTTTAATGACAGGTAAATCGAAATTTGTTGGAATAATGGAACATCTGGTTAATATGAAGGAAATTAGTGCCATTATGATTAACTGTGCAAAGAGGAGCTCTGTGAACTGATGAAAGTTTACTGATCGGAGCAGTCAGGATGATCAGACTACACAGACGTCTCTAAATGACTAGCTTACCTTCAGGCAACAATAACTTTTTAAGTGACTGTTAAGTATCAAGCACACCACTCATCATTCGATACACCAGAACATTTCATAAGATTCAAAGTAAACTGTTTCTGAACAGCTATTGTCTACACTTTATCGAGGAAAAATGGTGGTATTTTATAAAAGGGAGTTAACTCGGTCAAACCCGAAGCAGTAAATTCTGTTACGTGCCGTACTTTATTTTTAAGTAAGAAAGTGTCGGTAGAGTTGAAAGGCGTGAAAAACGACGAATACGGAATATAGAAAACACGTGCTAAACAAATTGAAATATAGAAACGGATATTTGTATTATATCTGGGCATTTGCAAAAATATTCACTTGCGCATATGTTCATTTAGCGTAGAGCACATAATGGTACCCTTGTAAGCAGTTAACTGCTCTATGTTTTGATAATCTTAAAAAGTTCGTATGAGGATGCTGTGGCCCAGGGTCCGTATGTAATATACGGACCCTGTGTGGCCTAATGTACGGAGCCTGATCCAGCATGGGTTTTCAGAGCAAGTTTTCAGAAACAGACTATAGGAATAAGATATGAATGAATATCACGTGGACGTAGATATATCCAATCAAAATGCCTGTTGCAGATGCTGATGCTGAGAAATAAAAAATGGCTACCAAACAGACTTCAAGTTATTATTTGTGAAAAATTATTGGAAATTGATAGAAGAAGGCGATGGATAAGGGATGATTTGTAGAGAATAAAATCATGCCGAAGAGAAAGTCGCAATCAGGCGACGACTTGGACAATGATTTGTCTGTTCCGCTGCCTATGCAGACATTTTTCTGGCGACAAACCAGGTGAAGAACCTTTCATTGTTTCTTCGATCATAATGAGTTAATCATTATTAATAATTATGTTCATGTATCGTAAGAAAATACATACAGTCCATTTGCACTGTATATATAGTAAGATTAAACCTCCGTATTACAAATAGAATCACTTAACCAATAAAATAGTAACATAATTTGATACATCAAGTTCAAGAGGCACTGATGAAACAGATACGAGGGAATCTCAATCTGTACTTGATACCCTTGCTCTTTTAACGAATTATAGACCCTTTAACTTGCCCATTTTATAGCACCTATACACATGAGACTTCCTCTGACTTCTTCTAACCATTTCATATCTAGATGGGTTGGAAACACTGACTGTTTTTAGACTTTCTGAAATTTCCAATGCCTCAGCTACGAATCAAACAGGGGACCTCCAGATTGGTACCAGGTACCACATCACCCTTGATACAGTATAATTGAATATTTAAGTGAAATTAATTAAACAATATCCGTATTATATAAAGCGTAGGTAAAAAAATACCATGAATGAATAATTATATTATATTGTAATACATGTACAATACATGAACAAACTTTTTGTTTGAAAATTTACCACATAATGAAATAAGGACCCATATTTAAGAAAATTATATTATCTCCCTTTTTCAATTCTATTATACGGACCCTGAATTAATCGTTAAATCAAACCATTCTCTCTATATATATATAATTATTATTGTACAGTCAGGGGTGTAACTTGTTTAAGTTATTTTGAAAATTACTTCAGTAAGTGATATTTGAAAAATTTTGTTAAAGGGACATACCCTATAACTGATGTCGAACAAATAACCTCTAAAATATAAACAACAGAATCTTTGGAAGTATTGTAACTTAACCTAAAAGTTTCAGCTATGCATTCCCAGTCATTATCGATAAAATCAGCGGTTTAGAATATGCTGCAGTACTGTAAACCATTCAATAGTCTATGTAATGTTGTTGTTGTACAATTAATGGGTGGATGCGATTTATTAAAGAAAGCCTCTATATTGATTAATTGTGCTAGAATGGGACATTTTTCGATAGATGTTCTTCGTTAAAAATGTATTTATTTATAAATAATGCGTTCATTGAACACATTATTTATGTTTCGAGAAAATAATCTGCTAGATGTAGGGAGTGCCCCTTTAATTAAATTACTTCCCTTTGCTGAAAGAATTACTGGTATGAGACCAGTTTCCGACAAAAAATCAAGGTTTTCTGTATATTTTTTTTTAAATGTGTTTTGTAAACAAAAGTCATCTACACATTTACAAACGTAAGTTTATCCCCTTTTCAATGATGGAAACAAGACCGATGTCTTTTGCGCATGCATACCAAAATTGGGGTTACAAAAGGACAGCCTAATCAATGTTAATTACTTAAGGTACAGAACCAGTTTCCAACATAATTTAATCCTAAACAGTTTTGGAATCATCAATTATTTAAAGTGGAATTATGCGCATTGTTTTCAAGTAAAAATCCAGCTGAAATAGGCGTGTGTAAAAAAGGGTAGAGGAAATAATAGCTTTTAACCCAATACACCAAACTCTTCCTGCTACCAGTACGAAATGATAACTTTTCAAAAATGTAAATTCCTTTCCCTACTTTTCTGACTCTCGTAATGAGTGTCTATCTATTATCCATTCCGTGCTGCTCCATTTCGTACATCACTGTATTATCATTTAACAACACTTGAACTGTGCTATATTTTGCAAGCAATTTTTGTTAATCAGAACACTTTGACTTAAATTTTTTTAAATCTTTGTACTATTTGAACAAAAAAACTTGAATGAGTTATTATGACTGAAAAATAACTTAACATTAAAGAAGTTATTTTAATGAGTGATGAGTAAAAGATAAATTTAACTTGTAGAAGTTATAAAAAATAACTTAGAACACCGTGTACAGAGCCTTAAAGAAAAATATAAAAAAATGGTAAGGTAAAAGGCTAGCCTTTAATATATAAAATGGTTTGATTTATAGATCAATTCAGGGTCAGTATATTAACATAGATCTCCCACAATAATGACACTTTTAAAATATTCTTCTTTATTCTTTTCAGTCCATTCATTCGCCCGAAACTAGAGAAGCTGTGTGATGCTTCATGCATAGTAAGTGTAACATTTGTATGAATTTGCCATAAACCAATAGTAAGTATTGCATTCACTAGTCAAAAACAATTTGATGTTCAGGTTGTAAAAATCTATGTATTGACATGATTGATAGCTCAGTATTTTCAAGGATCATGGAGATGGGATGACATTAAATAAATTTGTTTGGCACTACTGCCTGCTTATTCATACTTATTATATAAACAAGCTGTTGCAGAGGTAAAAAGATCACCAACAGTCGGGTAAAACAATTCTATAGTTAGTGTAGGTTTAACATACAGCAAAAAAGGAAATTGTTTTTAAAGTTTACGTGCCCAAAATAATTATTTTGGATAATCATGATAATAGACTGTCATGTTTCGCAATATTTATAAATTGAGCATTTTTTAATGAAAGTTCAGATTTACGACACGTTACACCTTGATTTAATTTCTGCACTTGAGAAATTATAATTTATGAAACTTGATATAAAATAAGTCATTTAACAAATTTTCAAAGCTTAAACTTGTGAGTTGCGTATTTCCTTGGCTCAGGTAAACTAACGTTCATCATGTTCATCATTGTTTAGTATTGACGATAAATTTTGTTAGATTATTACAATGTAGTATTAAATTTATAATTTTTTTTTTTTTAAATGACTACTTTATTTTTCCGAATATAATGAAATCTCCTTCAGAATATAGGTTGCACTTACATAGTTTTTCTAAGAGGTTGATATAGTTGAACTTGTGTGTTTTTTTTTTGTAAGTCAAATCAAGACTTGTTTTTCAGTCGTTTGAAAGAGTTGTCGTCCAAAATATTCTTCATGGACAGCCACCCAACTTGTGTGAAGCTATACAGAGTGTGTCTCGCTGGAAAGTTATACAGGTAAAAAGTGATATTTTATTATCATTTGTATGTCAATGATATAAAAAGATACAAACAAAAGTAACAAAATATGAACACTGGTGGGCATAGAAGTTAAAAAGAACGCATTAACTATTGCTTTGCTAAATTACTTAAATGGACTGAGTCTATCTTCATACTTGGACAGTACCATTAGTACATCCTTAAAACATACTGAAAAGCAAGCAGTGCAGATCATGATCAGACAGCACAGATATTTAGACTGATCATAATCTACACCAGTTATAAAGGTGAGATCACTTTCTGTGAATATGATAAGGTGACTTGTATCCAGAAACCACATGAAGTGGTAAAACTATTTGTGTACAATCTTCACCTAAGCCATATTCAAAGGTTTTGAAAATAGACTGACAGTAGCTTGAGGTGTAATTATTTATAACATAAATTGTGATCACTTTTTTCAGGTTGCTTTTCCGCATGTGATGCATGCGTGTGCAGCTTTGCTTGATAATAGGAAACAGTTGCATCCAGGAGCCAAGTTTTCCAACAGCGAGACAAAACTGTTGTACACACTTCACTGGATAATTTTAGATGCTGCATCAGAATGCGAGGACAATGCCACCATCTCAGACACCAAAAATACCGTCAACCCACCAGTTTTACTCCACCCTCTAAAGACCATTCAGCTTTTTGTTTATCTGTTTGCACCATTGGTGACTACACTAGAGGATTCAGATTTTCAGTCTCTCAAGTTGGAAAATGGGTTGCGGCTTTGGCAGCCATTATGGGACTACCAACAGCCTGATGTTCCATGTTTCTCTACCCCAGTTAAACCACAGAGAAATGTTCTGAAGGCACAGAGAAATCTGTTAAAGGTTAACACCAATGCTGCCAATATTTACATTGGAAAAGGAACTTCTACAGAAAATCTACGGTTTGTTTCACCTTTTGATACAGAAAGCGTGCAGTCAACAGAAAGTGAAGCTTCTCCAAGTAGACTGGCACCCCTTGCACGTATGAGCGATAGTGATTTCTGTTTCATGTCTCAGTCTGAGTCACAGTCTATATTTTCTGTATGTGAGTTTTGTAACATTGTAAAGTCCAGTCGAGCAAATGAAGGCCCCATTGTGTGCAGATGTGGAAGAAAGGATAGTTTTGTGGATGTTGGACCAGATAATCGTCAGGCTTTTTTTGAGAAGCTTGGATCGTTAGACAGAGATTTTCAGAAGCACATGCTAGCCAGTGCAGCAGTAAGTGGTGTGAAAGGTGGTACATACGTTGATGTACTCAGTGCAAGCTATTTTGATGTTGCTGTCCTGCAGTGCTTATTTTGTTTGCAATGGTCTGTTGATGGTATTCACTGGGCTTTGAAGTATGTTCATCAACGTTTACTGGAAATCTCAGATGAATATCTGCACATGGATATTTTAGAGAGAGAAAGAAGTAGGTCCCTACCTTTTGCTGAACCGGGGCTACTCCGCAGCAATAGTATACCATCACAGTCGTTAAGATCAAAAGAAAATGTCCCAATGGGAATACCGAAATCTGCTAGCAGTACATCACAAAAATTTGCTTCCATGTCACCTGATTTGTCAACCATACCTTCGGACTCTGAACCGGCCTCACCAGCCATAAAACCATTTCTCTCGGAACTTCGTCGAGAACCACCATTCAAAAAAGTGTGTATGGTAGAACTGAGACAATATCCAGACAGCACCAAAGCTTACGTAACACGTAAACATTCGCCAACCAGAACTGACTTATCACCAACCAGAATACCATTCAAAACCAAACTAGATCAATATCCACCACCTAAGAGTCACAGAGAATATTCAAGCATTTATAACTGGAATACAAACAGAGGGAGAGCCTCGGTTGACATCACACTAAAACCATCTGTAGATAAAGAGAAGAGTGTAAAAACAAGTCAGAGTTGGGGTCATGACCTTGGAGCCACTTGTAACAAATATGATACAGCACATTCTCCAGATCAGGACTCGGAAGCAAGTAGTCAGCAAAGCAGTAATGATTCATCAAGCCTATCACATGGAGGGGACACGGCTTTCCAAGCTGGAACTACAGGAGGGAGGTTAGGGGTTGCAGGAAAACCAATTATAACAATAACTGCTGATACACCACAGAGAACAAAACCAACATGGCCACAGGTGTTTGATTTCTCAAAAATTGAGGTAGCTGAACCAGAGGGAGCTGAAGGTGGGGAGCCAGCAGGGTCTGGTTTATCACGTAGCATGACAGATTCAAACATTTGTTACAAACAAGAGGAAGAAGTCCATGAAGTAGCTGGAGCTGTACACTATATACAGAAAAATGGCCACCTGAACTACAAGGTTATCCTACAAGTGAGTTTACTTATCAAAACCATTTACTGCCCATGCTTTTGTTTTCTGTGTTTCAATTTTTACCTTTACAAAGAACTTTACATCGGGTGCTTCAGCTAAGCAAATATCAGAATGCAGTGAAATACATAGAGAAATTAAGTACACTACAGCTTTGAAAGCATAATTCAAGTGATAAAGTTTCAAGGATTTTGAAGAAAACAGACAACATTTATTTCAGCTTAAAATTAGCAAAGTCCCCTTTATTAAGTTCCCTGTGGAAAACTAGTAGTTTTGTCTCAAGGTATGCCTATGTCAGTTTCTCCAGGATAAGTGCATGGCACCTTTACTCATGTATTCTTCTGAAGGTAATATTTTAGAAACACTTTACCTACATTTTGTAACATTCATGTACAATATCAAGACTGAATTCATATTGTTTTCCAGGCAATACATTTTGTATCCAAAAACCAGAATGGAGAAAGAATTTGTGAAGTTTCCTTGAACATACTCAGCTGCCTGCTTGACTTAGATATAATAGAAAGAAAGAGGGACATGGATAAACTAATAGATGTAGAGAAGAAATCAGAGGACGAACAATCAATGACAACAGATAGTGGGAAACAAGAGATTACAGCCTTTGACTTGGCTATGGACAGTGTGATTAGGTAAGTGACTGTGTCATTGAAATAATAGAGTCCTTGTAGGTACCTGGACTAGTGCTGGTTTACAGTTTAACTTGTGTTAGTTGCCACCTCAGTTAAACCCCCAACTGCTTTTTCAACTGGTGTTATTAGTTTTCACAACAAAAAAACATTATGAAGTATAGTTTAAAGCATAATTTAAAGTTTAAACCGACTGCCAACAAATTTGAATTTCCTTGGAGGAGCTTAATATGAGGTCATGAACTCATGTTGTTATGTTATCAACAAACCAGATACATCAGACAGCTTCATATATCAGTGCAGTTATTCACAATAAAGAAAAGTGCGTATATAGCTTTGTCATCTGTTATTTGATAATACAAATAAAAAAAAACTGAATAGAAAATCATTACTCAAGAAACTTTACAGTATTTTTTCAGCTGAATTTTGTGTTATCGTATTTGAAAAGTCTTTAAAGTCAAGAGAATTTACAGGTGAATAACTGGTTAGCAAGGTTAGTATAGTTGACATGGTTGACAGACAGCCTTCAGTGTTTTTTTTTCAGGCCTTTTTGGGGCCGAAATTCGGCCACATTCCCCTCCAAAATTAATATATATTTTTCCCCGTTTTTGACAAAAAATTCCCCTCAAAATGTTGGAAAAAAAAATTGATTTATTATACCCCCGCACAACAAAGTTGTAAGGGGGGTATACTGGAATCAGCTTGTCCGTCCGGCCGTCCGGCTGTCCGTCGGTTTTTTCTTGTCCGCCCAAAACTAAGATTCCTTTGACCCACAGTCTTCATATTTGGCATGGAGGTTAGTCATGACTAGTAGATGACCCCTATTGATTTTGAGGTCACCAGGTCAAAGGTCAAGGTCACAGGGCCTTGACTTCAAAAGCTTGTCCGCCCAAACTTAAGATTCCTTTGACCCACAGTCTTCATATTTGGCATGGAGGTTAGTCATGACTAGTAGATGACCCCTATTGATTTTGAGGTCACCGGGTCAAAGGTCAAGGTCACAGGGCCTTGCTTCAAAAGCTTGTCCGCCCAAACTTAAGATTCCTTTGACCCCAGTTTCATATTTGGCTGGAGGTTAGTCATGACTAGTAGATGACCCCTATTGATTTTGAGGTCACCGGGTCAAGGTCAAGGTCACAGGGCCTTGACTTCAAAAGCTTGTCCGCCCAATAACTTAAGATTCCTTTGACCCACGTCTTCATATTTGGCATGGAGGTTAGTCTGCTAGTAGATGACCCCTATTGTTTTGAGGTCACCGGGTCAAGGTCAAGGTCACGGGGCCTTGACTTCAAAAGCTTGTCCGCCCAACTTAAGATTCCTTTGACCCACGTTTCATATTTGGCATGGAGGTTGTCATGCTAGTAGATGACCCCTATTGATTTTGGGTCACCGGGTCAAGGTCAAGGTCACAGGGGCCTTGCTTCGCGGTGGGGGTTCGGCCGTTAGTTTAATCAAGAGATGGCCAAACTTCAAGTCTTGGTATAAAAACATAAGTTTTCATATATAAAAACGAAACAGAATCATTTCTTTCAACTATTTGATACCTTTCACGAGAAATAGTCACCCGAAAATCGCCGATTTTTCGTTTGTCACCTATTTTCGCGAACCCGATTTTGTTATTTTTTTCAAGTAAAACAGTGCTCAAAAGATTAAAAACGATACTTAAACAGTGTTTTCAATGAAGATAGCAGTTTAACTTATTATTCACGTGTGTTTAAACACCGATGCTGCTAAGTTATGCTCCTGACACCATATTTTATATAAAATTTTGTTAAGTTAAAGTCTTATGTCTTTTCTTTTTATTTGACAAAAGAATAAGGTTATTAGAATACTTGATAGTTTTGTCTCTTTTTTTACTTTTTTAAACAGTACATTTTATACATTTCTAAAAAATTCCCCTTTTCAGGCAAAAAGACTTAAAATTCCCCGCCTCACGGGCCCCGCCACCTTTCCCCTCAGACTGAAAAAAAACACTGGCCTTGCATAACATGGTAATTTGATAGACCTCTCCTTCAAATATTTACTACCAGGCAAGTAAAAGTTGGTGGGTCTAAGCAGTTTCTGTCCTATTAAGCAGCAATGTATCCCAATTGGTCAGTTTTATATTACAATACATGTATTAAGCAGCCACTTCCAGTATGAGATCACTTTTGATGTGTCCCTTGATTGACTACTTAAGACATGTTTCACTATAATATTACACAGGTATGCTTAAGTCAAGTTTACACAGTAGTTCACATGTTTGCTATTATTATTATTTCAAGTCATATATAACATATACTAAAAATGAAGTGCAAAGTTAAGAATGAATAATTGCAGTAAAGAAATCACAGTAAGATGCATATATGGTCTGTGATACTGAACAGTGCAAACATTACTATGATATACACCTGAAGTGTAAGCATTGTCAGTGTTTCATTTTTGATGTCAGTCACCTTTCCTTTTTCAGTATTTACAAGTCTCTTGGATGTCCACATGGCTGTGGTGATGGTTTAAGGGGCCGCCATGGGGACCTTTTGAGACAGAAGGGACACAACATTTTACAGAGGCTTCAGAAGTTGAATTCCCCGATGTTCAGCACCTACATGAAGGACACAGTCAAGACACGCCCTATACAGGAAGTGGTCGACTTCTTTCATGCTTTCCTTGGATTTTGCGTGGACCCGGCTTATCTTTTACAACCTCAGCAAAGTAAGTGGGAAGGGTACCAGTACATGAACTGAGAGTGAAGAATATCTTTGTTGTAAGCTGACAAAAATGAATATATTAACTTTCAAGTGGAATGTATTCAGGGCCCCTTTATTTCTTGAAGCCAGACTTGCTGCACTCTCCGTTCTGAATATTGATAATCTTTTTAACACCTGTAGTGTCTGAAATATTCCTTGCAAACTTGTGAAATTACATAAATTTATTTTAAAGACAATTTTTGTGGGAAAAGTTTGTTTGCCTTAAAGATATTTTGTAAATACTGTTCAGTAATTTGGTCAGAGTCAGGTGACAGTAGAGCGTCTTTTAAACTGTTTTTCTCAGAACATTTGAATGTATGTTTTTCTCAAGATTTTGCTGTTTGTGACAGAAAATGATACAGGTGTATAGTGTAGCCTGCTTTTATCAGAGTGACTGGTTTACAAGTTACGATTGACGCAGTTAAAATCCTTCACTTTCACCCCACAACTTTTAAGTCCTGAAAAGAATTAAGCTGAAATATTAGTATAAGTGCCTTGTCTTTTTCTGAGTGACACTATTTTCAAAGTAAAGTAAGGTCAGGTTTTTAGTTTTCCTCTTTGGACGGGGTCGCTGATTGAGTTTTGGCTGTAAATAAGTATACAGCCATTTAACAAAATCATTTCACTTGGTTTTCGTCAGTGCCACTTAATCTACATGTCCTAAGCCAGTAAATCTGAGACTCCAGAGAGATTGTATTGCTGTCAGAGCACAGACAAATCAATACAAATGTTTTCCAATACTGCTGCTGTGACATTTTCATCTCCACATGTCAAGGCAAACAGATCACCAGATGTCTGTTCTACAGTAAAAACTGTCCACATGCTGCAAAATATATCTGACCTCGTGCATAGAATTTCACAAAATGTACCATATGTTGAAGTTGGTCTAAAATTTAACAGCAAGAATGACTGTAAGAATCAATTTACCACTAAAAGTGTAAAGTAAGTAAACATAATCCTTAGATACGATGCCATACAGCACCCAGCAGTAATATTAGTAGACCTACAAACTTACGTATGAATTTTCCAGCTATGAGATCAGGTAGCAAACAAATTACACACTGCAAGATGAATTCTTTCATTTTAAAGAAGTAAGATGCTTTTTTCAGCTGCAAAGAAAACTAGCGCTGTGTCGACATCGGCCAGTCCAACATCACAAGCTTCAGGTTAAAATTGTCAGCTGTTTTTACATAGCCAAACGTGCTTTTTCTGTATTAGCATGACCGCTGTTTTACTCTTTGAGTTTATGTGATGAATTTGGTTTCATTTATCATAAATGTTACCTTATTTACTAACCCAGTTAAGTAAGAGAACTCTGTTTTACTTGTCAGATTTGTGTGATGTCTTGACTTGATTTTTTGAAACAGGCTATAATTGTTTAAATCACACAGAAGATGTTTATTGGCAGTATTTACCAAGCAAATTATCATAAGAAAGAATAGATTCAAAAAGTCCACAATTATGTAACATTTCAAGCTTACCTTAGCAAGCATTGCTCTTAGTTGGGGCTTGGGTTCTATATATCAATGTAGAGAAAGTTTGATTAAGTAACAACGATCAAAATCAATGAGTATTTTTCAAGTCACTCTGTTTCATGCATCAGTATGAGAGTTGTCTCTCTTAATATCTCAGTTTGCTTTTACTAATTCATTTAAGCTCAATTTTGTAGAAAGCTTGTAGATTATCGAGTCACTCTTGTGTCTGCTTCCTGGAAAACCCAGTACTAGTGTCATATGAGGAGGTACGGTCGTGACCCAAGTGGGGCTTGAACCCGCAACCTTTGGGATCTGTTATGTTGAAGGTGTCCTATAACTCCTAAAGTTTCTAGGGAATTCTTTATAAGAATATAAGGCCAACGTAGGTTCCTTACTCAAAGAGCTTTAAAGCATAAGATTTATTCATATACATGTACATTTTGTATATTAATTACAGACAAATTAACACATATTCTTCATTATATTGTTTGTCCATAAGGCATGCAGTTAAGTATATGTGTAGATTGTGTACTTTTAAGTTCTTTACAATTTTGAATGGCTGCCTTTCCCATCTGTATGTGGAATTAACTAAATGTTCTGTGTTATTGCACGCAGACGTCTTGCTGTATGTGAAAAGATTTTATATTTACATCTTTCTTATTTTTTGATATTTTTTCTTTTGGTGTTAGTCACTTTGGACATATTCAAAGCTTTCTAAACCTGTCCTACATCTGATTCTTTTAGCAGTATCTTATTTCTGCATATTAAGTACACTCCATTTTGAAATGTTCCTGTTTCTCTTTTTTGGATAGTTTACCTGGAGCTGTTCTAGCAGCACTTTTTTACTCACTGTTACAGTAATAAACAGAATAGCAAAACTCGGCAAAACATTATACAGTCTCATGAAATATAATACAGCAAGCCTAGGGAAGAATCAAAAGTGGCCACTTTAAACCAATGACTATTCAGCAGTCAGTACAGGTTTTTATATCTTAATACTGTCATGAACATAATAAAACTGGCTGCTTTTAAAAAAGCATGTAGCTATACAGTCCAAGTTACTGTTAAAAGGTTCATCTATAAAAGTCAGAAAGAGTTTATGCATTACTTATAAATGTTTGTTTTTTATATGTACCTTTAGTTATTTATCTCTTTTTACATCTACAATAATGTAAATTTTAGGTCACAGGAAGTCAGCATCCCAAGAAGCTCTTAACAATGGGTTTGCCAACAACTTTGGTCACAGTATTGGAGGGGTTGGGTACAGAGGTGTTGAGGGAGTGCTGATGTCCAACAGTATGAAAACCTTTATCTCAAGATGTGTTGAGAGCACCAAGGAACTATACAGCAGTGATAACATTGTAAGTATGCTAACTCTTTATTAGCTTGTAGGAAAAGTTGAAGAGATCAGGTGAAGAGAAGTGTTCCCTTAAAGCAGGTGTTTGCTTACTGGAAGTACACTGTATGGGAGACAAAGGTGTTGGCTATCTGAGGCAATATCTACTTAACCCTTACCATGCTTGTGGCAAATGGGGCTTTGACCAGTGTATATGTAGATTTGAGATCGGCTTGCCCATGCAGGCAGTTATGTTGTGATCTAAACTATTGTTTGAATGTACCCCTTAAATACATTCAATGTGATAGAACCAATGCTTAAGTTCAACACTGTATATTGTTCCATATGCTACATCATTTCAAGTGTATCTTTATTTTTGCATGGATGAGGTGATCTTTCATTGTTTGTTTACAGAGTATGTTTTGCGACATTCGTCAGCTGATCACATACTTCAAGGAAATCCATGGTGGAACGTTCCGTAGAGTTGCACTAAGTGGGCTGTTGGACTCCTACTCTGATGTGAAGAACAAAGCAGAACAAGCAAAAGAAGTGGCAACACCTTTATCTCACCCGATAAGGTTTGTTGAAATGCTTAAAAGGGTATTTTTGACAATTATGAACTAACTATTTTAAACATTTGTTATTGTATGACTTGCATTGTTTTGGAACGACTTCATACTACTGTGGCAAGCAGGTACTGATAATAATACCTTATAGAATATCTGGTTCCATTTCTTAAAAAATGTGTTAAGTATTTGGTGAATTGTGTACTTTTTTAACAAAATGCTTTGTCAGTTGATAAAGAGAGAAATTCCAGTGCTAGCTTCCACTTTCAGTCGAACAACCTCAGTTACTTCAGAGAGTAGTGATGAAAAAGATCCACAGAAAACTGCAGCACTCAGCAGTATTGCATCAGAACTGAAGGATCATGGGAAATCAAGGAAATCTATTTTTAGAAAGAAGCTTAAAAAGGTTTGTAGTAGACTAAGGGAGGTGGAACGGTTGATTTCAGTGATTCTGAGATGGGGTGGGGAATATATAGTTGGCTTCATTAAGTCACAATCCATGAACCAGTCAATATTGTCCAACTTAAAAGAAATGTAATTTCAACAGTTTGAGTTTATTTGAAAATATGCTGGGAGGACTAGCAAGCATAAGAAAGAATGTGACTTCGCAGGGTTTGAGGCAACAAGTGTCCAATGTAGTTGTATCTAGGGGATATACAGTACTAGTATGCAGGAGAGATGAAAGGTGTGTGAAAAATAACACACAGCAAAGTTATTTTAGCTTTATGCAGGCCAATGTAACATTACTGAAGCCTCATTGGTTTTGAGTTTCGCCAACAAACTATGTCAGGCCCATGCTTGAAAGTTATTTCAAGTTATTTATTTATGAGGTCTATCCAGTAAGTTAATGGCGGATTTCTGTATACAGGTACAGTACTGTGAAACATGAATAAATATCCGTGGATTTTCTTGATGAAGCTAACCAAAAAATTTAGATCTGAATGAATAGCATCATTTGCCATTCGTTTAGAATTGAAGACCACAACTTCACGTGCCTGTTATTTTTAAAGAAGAGCCACAAAAATTTCATGCATACCGGTACTAACACTTGCATTGACAGTAATGATCTATCTTCAGCAACTGGTGTTGCAGCAACAGTATGCGGCTAGTGATTCAGAGATCATTGATGAAATGGCATTTAAAGGCAGTCCCAGAGCCAGTCTCTCAGCTACAGAGGATGAACCTGCCAGCGGAACTGTAACTCCACGTAGAAAGTTCAGCAAGTTTCATATTGGTGTGTATTGGTAACTTCATATTTCTTTAAGAGAAAGAGTGTAAACTTGTTAGTTTTATACAGTTTGTTCCTGAGGAAGGCAATTACCAGAACATTGTGAAGCAATGAATGATTTTCTAACTTTTCATTGATTGCCTGAAAAATCAGTAGCAGTAAAAATAGTTGTGATTGAATCTCATTTCTCATCTCAGTTGTAGCTAGTTCTGTTTGCAAACTCCTAACATTGCATATTACTCTTGAAATGAAGATGATGCAAGAAATTCACCATTTAACAGTACTTAGGTGTATACCAATAGAGCTAAGCTCCCTTGCATATCAGATTCTTACCTTCTATTTACTGCTGTCAAGACATTTACCATGATATAACCAATTTCCTATCAGAGCCAGCTATTTTTCTTACTGGTATGAACTCACACGGCAGTGGCATCTGGTACCTATCCAGTGTCACATCTCAAGTGGTCTTACTGGGGATGAACACGGGCTTACCAAGCGAATGCTGTAACATTTACACCACGGAGGCCTGCCTACCCATACTTTGATTTATTGGACACATGACTGATAAATTTTTGCTTACCTTACAGGTTGGAGAAAGCCAAAATCCGATCATGAAGAAGACAGTCCCAGTGATCAAAGTCCATTAGACCTGAGTAAGAGCGATAGTAATTTCCAACGAGTTCATGGTCGCCGAGGGAAGATGTCATTTAAGACGGCCAGCCAGGCCACGCTGACGTTCCTCAGTGCCAGACGGAGGATTGAAGGTGGACTTAAAAGTCTCGGCAAGAAAGCGCACAAAACTGAACAGAGTAAAGGTAATCTTAAAGCAGCAACAAAACTATGTACTAAACCCTTGTACTGCAAAAGTCAGAATCTTCATCCTCTGTGACATAAGGGATCATTCTCAGCCTCCATGTTGTGTGATTATTGGCTACAGTAACTGTTGTCAGTTTTTAGTTGTAAATTTTCTTACAGAACTTCTATGATATGTAAATGTAACTGTTCAGATTTGAAAGATGAGCAATTTTGACATTTAGCAAAGTAAGAAGATAGCAAAAGCATGAAGCATTTTCAGATCATAGTAATTATTGCAAAACTAGTACTAACTGTTAATGGTTTCACTGAATAGTCAATTTACACAGGTATGATAAGAGACTTGTTTAGAGAAAAAATGTACAGTTACCATGGTTACTCTTTTAAGTAAAATTTGTAAGAGAATAAAAAGGAAATCTTTTGCTGGAAGGTGTTCTTCTGGTACTCAAGATTTTCTGTTGCTGTAGAGGCACCTTATTCGTGTAAACAAACACTGTGGTCTAGTTATAGCAGTGGATTATCCAGTTTTGAGCTTGGCACATTCCAGTTGGAGCACTTGAAACATTTTATTTCAGAGACAAAGCAGAGTCATAGTGATCAGAACGAGGATGTTGATGATGTTGGTATAGTGATGAGAGAAAAGAGACTTGTAGATAAGTTCATCATTAAATCGGGAATGTTACGCTTCAATTTCCTCCTTGAATGTTGCCATCCTGGCACTGTGCCAGATCCACAACTTGTCGCAGCTATGATACAACTTGTAAGTGAAAAATATGTGTAAATGTTTTATAAGAAAACTTTTAGCTTTTGAAGTGGTCAAGAAAAACTGCCAAAAATACTTAGACTAATTATTTTTGGTATTATAAATTTTGAATGTGCTTATTGAATCAAAAAATGGATACGGTATCAAAGGAAGTCTAAATACTTATATTTTATGTTAGTGTTTTCTGTTCTTGATCCAGAAGTTGGAAACTTCAATAGGCATTAACTTTTATTAAGAATCTTATTAATTAAGTAGTTTAATTTTCTTGCATATAATATACTCCAACAGAATTTTAGAAAAAGGATCAGCAAATTTTGAAAGTACTGATAAGTATTTAATCCTATAATATTTTTTTACCAAGGATGCCCCTGTGTCAGCTAGAGCCACACTGTTGTTAGAATGTGCACACTTTGTACACCGATGTAACCATAGTGACTGGCCAAACTGGATGCGTCTCAACTTACCAAGTTTCCGACATTCTTCCTCAGCTCTCCATTCACGAGGTCAACCGTCGGGTTACAGGAGGACCTTGAATCTACAGAAAGCTGCTGGAAGACTCTTTTACAGCTGGGCAGAGGTATGTATCTGTCTAATATGCAGTAATTTATTGTCCTGCGTTCTTGGAATTAACTTGATTAGCAGGACATCAATCCTATCCTTCTGTGTCATGATAGATACAGTACTGCAAAGTTCAAGTTAGGCTTATATATCAATTCTTTCTTCATAATTATGAAAAATGAATGTTTAAAAACTTGTTAGATCTCTAGTAAAAGACTTGTAAAATCTGGTTGTCATAGGTTAGAATCAGTTGTCAGGTGTTGAGAGACCATTAGTAAATGATCACTCTTGTTTGAAATGAGGGACTGGATGGTATCATCTATTCACAGACGTAGTTTTTCACTAAAAAAATCATAATAAAAGTCTTGATTTAAGACATCTCATTTGCTTTGAATAAACAGGCTTGGATTAAATGATGCAGACTAGAGTGGCATATACAAGAATTTCATAAAGTACAATCATCAACTCTTGTTATGTGATAAGTTAGATGATAGGTGGCTTATTTGTATTGTAGAATCTAGGTTACCAGCTGGAGTATATGATGGCAAAGGAACAGCAGTCCAGACTGAGTCATGTGGAGGAAATACATGATGAGAAGAGAAGGAGACAACTCCGTATTGAAGATGACTTTGAAGACTTTCTGGATGAAAGTAAGTTTAATGTTGCTATGTTTGCTGACTAGAAAGGTCAGGTTCTGGCAAAACAGTAGTAGCCTGAGGTGGAACAGGATTCAGTTGTTTTCAATTGCAATATGGAATCTGAAAGGTCAAGTTATATTTTAAAGTTTGCACATAAAGTTTTATCCAAGCATTCCTGTCACCAAAAATGGTTCTGTTTTATGGAGTTATATTCCTGTGAAATGCTTGAAGATATATTATGCTTTGTAGGGTAGAATGTAAGTGTTGCAAGTAGTGAGAAAAGCAAAAGGCAGGTAGTCATAAGCAAAATGAAGAAGAAGCCCTTTTCAGTCAAACAGGTGTATAAGAAAGTCAACTTTCCATTTCCTTTCAGCCGATCTTAAATGACTTTATCAAATTTGTTGTAAATTTATATTTGAATGAGATTTTTTTCTGTGTACATAAGACAGGCCTGGTGTTCTTTTGTTTTAGCTAGTCTTCCAAATAACTTTGGTTATATATTTCATATTACAAATGTAAACTATGATGTAATATCTTTTTCTTTTTTTTATGTGCTGTTACATGAAATCTAGAGACTAAGTCTGTATGTCAAACTTCAAAAAGAAAGTGCAGATGTAACTAAATATGATGTAATTGTTTGTAGACACTGTAAATCCAAATGGAAACAACTGTCCCTATGCCCTGAAGATGTTAGCGTGTCTGGTCCTGGAAGAGATAACCACGTTCTTGCGAGAGACATTTCAGTATCTACCACGCAAGAAGCAGAAGTTAGAGCCTGGCTGGGACAAACATTTAACATCCCGTAGATACAGCAGTATTATATCTAGTCCTGGACACTCAGATAAAAGTTCAGAGTCAAATGTTGGAGATCTGCCACAACCTTCCCCAGGTGAGTGGTGTGATGTGTAGGGAATTTTATAGCATGCAGACGTAACTCCAAGGAAATCGTCTCCCTAGATATTATTCTCCCCCTCTACCTGCAGTATTTGTATATTGTCAAGTCCCAAGAAACGAATGACTAAGTCACTCAGTGTAGAAATCATTCTCTCAAGTTCCGGCTTCAATTTATGACACTTTTTATGCATACTAGAGAAATAAAAAGCATGTAGCATGTCAGAATTTACCTCAAAACTCATTGTCATTGGTTTTAGCTGGACTATTAAAAAACCCTCTGACTTGTTATAGGGACAGTCTTGCCCTTCTTCCAGCATAGAAAGTCATGCTTTGCATTCACATTGCTAGTAGATATACTGGAAGGAAACTTTACATGTGTGTTTGAGATGGATAAGAAAATTCAAAAGTACAAGTTCCATATTTGAGAATTATATTTAGACAAAAATTATACCCTGTTGATAGAATTTGCATAAACTTCTCTGCAAATAGCCAGCCATGCTGTCTTATGACAGCTGTTGTTATTAAATTGGAGCACTTCCCTGTAAGTAAACAATAAGTAACAATAAATGTGATTTGCTGTCCCAGGTGGGGGAATGGGGAGTCCAGGGGACCGGAAGATTAGTTTTGCAGTACAGATGGAGAGATCAGATTCATTGAACAGCAGTCAGACCTCGCTGTCCATAGACCCCATGGCTTCCCCACATACACCAGTGGAAGAAAGAAAAGGTAACCTTTTTTTACAGACGGTACATTAATGCATGCAAAGCACCATGTTAAAACACTGAACTTTTATCTCATGCACAAATTAAATTCCTGCTTATCTCAGAAGGCATCTGCTGGTCCAGCCAATGCATATTCAAATAGTTTTTGAATGTTTTCGGGTATCATTTATTAAATACTTTTGACTGGTTCAGAGAACCTCTTTAAAGGGAAACCAAAATTTGACTTTTAAATCACCAGCAAAGCTAGTAACTGCTGTTCTTTACTGCTGCTTTGTGTAAGGGAATAGGTAAATACTATTCTCTCACAGTCTTATATTTCATATCCAGTGAAATTTGTATACAAATGTCTTATAAATGGTTGATCGTTGAGTCTTTTTGTGATTTAAGTTTCTTTGATTGTACTTATTCCAAATACTGCAGTGAGCAAAAAAATATAAATGACTAATTTTACTATATTCTTACATGATGCTTAGAAAAAAAATTACAAAACTTTGCAAACTTGAATCTGAAAAAAGATTTTTAGGCAATTTTCAAATGTTTTACAGAGTTGCATCTACTACAGGTTAAAATGAAAAGAAACACAACCACTTCATACATACAGCTTTTTTCACAAGTTTAAGACAGAGGTCTTGAAGTACCTCTTGTTGTAAGCACTTAAGAATATAGAAGGGAAAATAAAGCATAATTTTGAAATGATATTGCATTTAGGAACTTCAGCTTCTTTTCTTGATACAGGGCGTAGACTTGCCCAAGGTCGTCAGAAATTACTGAAGCATTTGCGTCGTGGATCTACCCATAATGCAAGTTTCAGGCAGAACAGAAGCTTTAGATTAAGGAGACAGGAAGGGGGAAGTATGTATTTCTCTGTATATACATGAAACATTTGAAATCATATTAAACGTTTAAACTGCAACAGCAACAATAATGAATATTCAAGTATTCAGAAAAAGACTTGTGCTAAATGTAACTGGTTCTACCTTTGGGACCAGCACAGACCATGGTCAATCTTCATGTCTGTGTAGTATAATCATGATCTGCACTGTTCATTTTTCAGTCTGTATATTTTCAGCGGGTACCCCTTTCAAAAGTTTATAATCTTTACAAGTACATTTTAGAAATTTGGCAGGGTACAGGTCAATGTAAGTTATGCTGATTTGCTTTTCCAGGTATCAAGTTATATGGTAGTATAAAGTCTCGTAAAGTGAGTAGTCAATCTATACACTCTGATAGTAAGTGTTTTGAAGGTGAACCAAGTTCTGAGGACATAGAATCAATGACCATGTTCAATGAGGAGGCCCAGGAGGCAGCCACCGAGGACCAACAGGAGTTAGAAGATGAACGCATTTACCAAAACATGCCATGGGTTAAGGTAAGGCATGTTGATGTTATTTTAATTAACTGAGCATTCTACTTATCTATAGTTAAATCTTAAAAGTGTCAGCACAATGTACTATTTGTGTTAGGTGGTACTATACAGATGGTAGTTCTTACCGCGGGATTATGTAGGTGCTGCAAGAATGAGCCTTCATGTTATATTTACTCCAACTTATAACAAGCAAATTTCATGCTGATATTAAAGGTCCACTACTAAGCGAAAATTAAGTGACAGTTATTTCAATGGCAAGTACATTACCTTATGCAAGACACTAAATAATGAAGATTTTCAGGTTAAAATTTATATAAAGTGTTTGGAACACGGAGAAAAGTATGTGTATTATGTTGAAATCTCAGTGATTCGACAAAATGACTACCCAGGTCTTTTTAACTTTGTTCATAATGCATAGAAAAATAATTGTACATGTACTGTGGTTTAATTAGAATTTCTACATACCAACTTTCATTTTTTATTAAAAGTAACTTATTTTTGTGTTTTTTAAAGTATATTTGAATTTTCGCTTTCGTTAGTATTGGACCTTTAATTTGGGAAGCAGTATAACAGATAAATTTGCGAGATTTTATTTTCTCTTTACTACTATTAAAGTATTTTCGTGCATTTTTTTAAGTTGTCTTTTTTTAGCTCACCTGAGCTGGCTCAGGGTGAGCTATTAGGATCGATGAATGTCCGTCGGACGTCGTCGTCCACATTTAGTTCGTTAACGCTCTAGTGGTCACATTTTTACCTCAATTGTCACGAAACTTGGTCAGGATGTTTGTCCCAGTAATTACTCGGACGAGTTCGAATATGGGTCATCTGGGGTCAAAAACTAGGTCACAGAGCCCAAAAATAGAAAAATCTTGTTAAGGCTCTAGAGGCTACTGTTTCAGTCCAAATATCCTGGCAATTTGTCAGAAAGGTTGTTTCTATGATTTCTAGCTCAAGTTTTAATATGGGTCACCTGGGGTCAAAAACTAGGTCACAAAGCCTAAATATGGAAAAACCTTGTTAACACTTTAGAGGTAACATTTTCAGCCCAAATATCCTGGAAATTTGTCAGAAAGGTTGTTAAGTTGATTTCTAGCCCAAGTTCGAATATGGGTCATCTAGGGTCAAAAACTAGGTCACGCCCAAATATGGAAAAACCTTGTTAACACTCTAGATGTTACTTTTCAGCCCAGATATCCTTTGAAATTTGTCAGAAAGTGCAGATCATGATCAGACGCATAATAATGAAAGTGCGATCATGATCGACAGCTAAATTATGAAAGTGCAGATCATGATCGACAGCTAAATAATGCTAGCAAACAGTGCAGATCATGATCAGACGCAAAAAATAAAAAGCTGCAGTGC
This sequence comes from Saxidomus purpurata, assembly GCA_022818135.1. Classification (NCBI taxonomy): domain Eukaryota; kingdom Metazoa; phylum Mollusca; class Bivalvia; order Venerida; family Veneridae; genus Saxidomus; species Saxidomus purpurata. Next base: position 39,884,394 of record JAFMSR010000003.1, on the reverse strand, counting down.
AGATCATGACCAGCCAACATACAATGAATAGCTTACGTGCAGTTCATGATCGACAGCAAAAAATGAATAGCCAACAGTGCAGATCATGATCAGACGCAAAATAATGAGGCCTAGAGCTAGATATTCAGCATGTGGCAATAATTGACTCTCTACCAAGATTGTTCAAATCCTGACCTCAGGGTCAAAATTAACCCTGCCTGGGGGGTCTTTTGATTTTACTGGCTTATTAAGAGGATATCATGAGCCAAAGGTAAAAATTGTCCTTTCTGCTATTAATAACCTTTTAATTTTTGCCAATGGTAGACAGGTGAGCAATACAGGGCCATTATGGCCCTCTTGTTATATTTATGTCCCTTAAAGTAGAATGGTGATCATCAATTTATATTGAAGTTGTAAAGAGTAATTTCCCCAGTTATTTGGATGCAAAAGCCCCTCTGTTTAGAGTGATAGCATTAGTAGATATGGTAATAGTAATAGGACAGTGTTTCCTCTTTCATTTCAGGTTGTTACTCAATTATCAAATATGTCCAACTTTATATGTCCACACCAAGGATACTGTCATCCAGACTGTTACGAGAGACAGCGGCGTAGTTGTTCCCGGCTCATCACAGCTGTGAAGAAAATCTACGAATCTACTGAAGAGGAACCAGTGAAAGAATCTGAGAAAAAGTTGGATCAGAGAAGAGATGTGCTGAGGGAGAAATTTAAGCGTAGGGTAATGGAAATTGTGTTGTAAATTTAAGCATAGGGTAATGGAAATGGTGTTGTAAATTTAACCATGGGGTAATGGAAATGGTGTTATAATTTTAGTGTCCTCCTAAAACATCTTGAGTAGAAACTGGAGGTTATAGCACTTTAAAACCAGCAGTTTAGAGTGTTTAGATTTAGTGGCAGTCACTAGTCTTGATATAAATTGGATGCACGCAGAACTTATTGTACAAATTACGTTTTAGCTGATGAATTAGATGGAAAATAAGGTGCAGATTGATCAACAGTTGTTAACTTAAATCACCTGACATGGTTTTAGTTAGTTTAAGAAGTGCATTGGCTTAAATTCTTGCATTACCAAAAGCTATGCAGCTGGCATGTGGTATCTAAAGTTTTAATGGTTTTCTTGATTCAAATATATTTCAAAACCAATATTGATTACTCAAACTTTGTGACTATAGTAATTTCTTTATAAATAGAGGAAATGCATCGAGATGATGACCAACTCTTTGTGTAAACCGCAAACCCCATAAACCCAGGCAAACTGTCTTTAAAACATTTTTGCATTGGCCATGATACGTCACTTGTATTAAGATAATTTCTTATGAATTTGTACTCATTCGTTCATATTAGGCTGACAATCAAAGAAGCAAATCAGATACAGTTTTACAAGCAGTTGAATATTCTAGTTCAATACTTATGGTCAACAATTATAGTAGATACAGTTTCTAATATCAGTTCTACAGAATTTATCAGTTAAACTACTGTACTATTTTGAATCACTTGAAGAAGTTTTTTAGCTCGACTTTTCTATGAAAAGGGGAGCTATCCTACTCGCCCCGGCGTCGGCGTTGGCGTCACACCTTGGTTAAGTTTTTCGTACCACCCCACTTTATTTCAAAAGTATTGGAGGTATGGCTTTGAAACTTACCATACTTGTTTACCATCATAACCTCCATCTACAGACAAGAGTACATAACTCTGTCAAGGTTTTTGGCAGAATTATGGCCCTTTTTTGACTTAGAAAGTGTATTGAGCTTGGTTAAGTTTTTCGTACCACCTCACTTTATTTCAAAACCATTGGAGGTATTGCTTTGAAACTAACCATACTTGTTTACCATCATGACCTACATCAACAGACAAGAGTACATAACTCTGTCAAGGTTTTTGACAGAATTATGCCCCTTTTTACTTAGAAAATACTTTGAATATGGGTAAAATCCACTTATTGCCTTAACCCTTTGAGATATTGCTTTGAAACTTTGAATGCTTGTTTACATCATTACCCTCATCTGTAGGGAAGAGAAGGTAACTCTGTGAGGGATTTGTTTTAAAAATTAAGCCCCTTTATCGACTTAGAATCTTGGTAAAGTTTTTCGTACCAGTCCACTTTTTGACTAAACTGTTCGAGATATTACTTTGAAAGTTTGAATACTTGTTTACCATCATGATCCCAAAACATGGGCAGGAGAAGGTAATTCTGTCAAGGATTTTATGTGAATTATGGCCCTTTTTGTCTTAGAAACTCAGTTAAAATTTTCATTCTTGTCCACTTGTTGACTTAACCATTTGAGATATTACTTTGAAAGTTGGAGTACTTATGTACCATCATGAGACCTATCTGTAAGCAAGAGAAGATAACTCTGTGAAAATGTTTCTTGATTTGTACTTAGAAATTCCTAGTTAAAGTCTTGTGTGCCCTTAACTGTCAAAGTTTTGTTTTATTGGCAAGCACTAAAAAAGTCGAGCGCGCTGTCCTACTGACAGCTCTTGTTATTAATTTTGTAAGAAAATTTGCTGGGAATAATAATCATCGCACTAGTATTGACCTCAGATGACTTTATGCTATTTTTCAGGAGTCCATATTTCAGCAAGCATCCCCTATCAAGAGAAGGGAGAGCACTCCGCTGCTAGAAAAGATCAAAACAGATGTTTCCATAGTGAAACAGAAACTGACCAACTGGAAGAAGCCAGAAAAACCCAAGGAGAAGAAAGAGGATTCCCCTATGATCAGATATCTCACCTCAAAGGTAATAAGATACAGTTGTGTTGAAATAAACTCTGCTACTGACCTGACTGTATTTATATGAAAAAGTTGACAGTTCCTTACTGAGGAGTGGAGTCTTATACTGGGACTTCCTAGGACCAATGGTTAGGTAGTCTACCAACCTGCACCTGGTTTAAATACTGGCTAGAAAAATGCAACAGCTCTACAGTTACACCTGCCTTAGAGGTCACAGGAATTATGCATTGATTTACAACGCGTTGCAGTTGGGTTTGCCCGCTCGCTATCTTGGCAATCGATACAGTTATAATCTTACGTCACTCATCGCGCAATTTTGAAACTATTATTAGAGCTAGTTTATAGGTAACTCCTCCCCATTCAAGGACATTTAGGTGCGAGCGTCCAGCTTCTTTCTCACGTCGTCAATTTGCTCCGCCCAAAAACCCGCATGGTAAACTTCACGTATGTATTTTAATGCAAGTGACAAACAGTATTTAATAATGTTAAATATATGTTTCTTTGCGTATTTTGTAGTGACTTCGAGATAAATTATATAGATATTCTGTTTTATTTAAAATGTTGATTAATATATACTCTTTTAAAAGAGATCTCCTTCAATCACAGTGATTGAGTTACGGTATCATTGCATTTATTATAAGTGTAGACAGTAAGTATATGAATTAGTATACATGTAAATTATGTTCAGGAACTTTACACACAGGAATTCCATTGCAGTAACATGTTATCCTACATAATTCATAATGACGTCTGGTGAACAAAAATATATATTGTGATGCATTTTTCATAAAATGCGTTTTTTAGTCTGTTTCTCAACTCGACTTGTCAATTTTGTTTGCCAAAGTGGAATTCAAACAAAATGTCAACGAAAGTAATTAAATTGACGAAATTATCAATAATTGAGTTCATCGATAACTGATTTCGCAGCGTTAAAAATATGTTTGTCTCCAGCAGTACTGGAATTGAGCGTCGCCACAAAAGCGAGGTCATGCCATGGGTAAGGAAGTCTACTGACACACTAAGTATCTAATGCCGTACTGTACGTACTGACATATTCAGTACATCTGCCATACATGCCGTTTAGGGTTGGATCATTAACGGGAGATTTGTGAAAAATCGCCGGGTTTTTGGACATCACAACGGGGTAAAAACGACAACCAAAAAACATGCGTTTCTGACGTCATACATGACGATTATGTTTATTCAACTTAATGTAAACACATGCAGTCGCCATTTTAAGCACATTTAAACCTTGATTCTCAATTTCTCATATGCAAAATTATTACTCGAACAAAATTCTCTGAATTTTAATGAAACAAGAATAATGTCGTACTTACGTTGGATCTGGATACAAAGCAAAACAAAACAAACAAAAGCAACAATTTATTTCTTTCAACTGGCGGTACATAATCTTTAATCAACTAGTACATTAAAAGTATCATATAATCATATTTAATAATCCTGACCAAGGTCTTTCAAATAGTATGGTCCTGGAAACGAGCGTAATACGATAAATAACTTGCCTCGGATCACGTGACAAACATCCGGGTACCCGCAATTTTGGAAAAATAAAGAAAATATTGAAACTTTATATCTACGTATATATCGATATTTTACCAATCAATTTGACCAACAAAGCGATCCTTAATACAATATATACTATTTGAAAGACCTTTTCAAGACGTGTCATCTTGTTGCAAACACCAATTACGTCAATCAGGCGATAAGTATTACCCCGGGCAATGACCAGATGTTACTGACAATTAACACTAACGAGCGTAATAAAGAGCCGACTTTCGTCACCTAATCAACCAATTATCGATCTCGCGTGTCAAGGTTTTGACTTTGTATATTCAAACTTGGACTTAAGTGGGTATTTAACGAATTTTATGGATTTTCTTTTCTTTCAAGACAAAATTTTGATTTATCGGGAGATTTGGGTGTTTTTGCGAGCTTCGCCGGGGCGCCGGGGTAAGGGTCTAAATATCGGGAGAACCCGGCGAGTAACGGGAGAACGGCATGTATGACATCTGCCAAAATCTTTACTTGTACGGACGTTGTATTATCATAATCACTGCCGACAGTGAACTCGACAATTTTCCCTGAAACAGTGTCAATTTTCGGAGTGCGGTCAGCGTTGAGTTTAAGAAAAAGATACAAATCAATGAACAGGGGCGTAGTTACTTCGGCCATAAAAATGAAACGGCAGACATGACAGTCAGACCAGTAGATTAATGACGATTATCTAATTTGTTTCATTTCATCTCATATATTTACATGTATTTCAATTCTTTTTGATTCCAACCAATATAAAAAACTGTAGATGAGTGTTGGATACTGCATCCTGACCAATCCAATTTAGCGCCCGTAGACTAGTCATACATGCCACATGACTGCAGAGTTACACGATTACTCAAAACTTTGTAATAACTCTTAACTAACTAGAATTATTTCGGTTTTTTTTCACATTTTGAAGAAGAAACATTCGACGAATGATAAAGAAAACATATTTAAAGAATCTGCGGGAAAACGACAGTCTTAGTGAAACATTTTGTTTTGCACTGACCTCTGTGTCGTCAGCGTCACTGAAGTAAAATATACACAATAATCTTATATATCCTGGATATACTCATGCGTACTAATTTATGTTCAGTGTTATTGTTTTTAAATGGGTATCCAAATAGTCATAACTATGATAATCATTAGTTTTAATCGTTATATGACATATGATTAACTCACACATGCACGCGAGTTGGTAAAATCACAAGAAGCTCTCGGAAAGTCAACATTTAATGTACATTTGTACATATATTTGAGAACTTGGTAGAGTGCTAGTCTAACTATTTCGACTTCGAAGGCAAACCGATTTTATAGGCTGATATTTTCAAGCTGTTCACCTTCTAGTTATAAATATCAGATCTGCGAAAGGGGTCACACCGAAACGCCAAATTAATTAGGCTATTGGAGTGCTGCTGTATATGTCCAACCCATAGTACAGAGGGGGTCCGACATGTCTGGCACGGGACTTTCTGCTGTCAGACAAGCGGCTTTTCTGTCCCGGGTCCCGGTTGTCCGCAGCCTAGCCGAAATGTTGAGGGCAAAAAATTAAAACGAATATTGTACGAAAGTCCTGTTTTACCTAGCCCAGACATTTTAGATCTATTTGCAGAATTGGAATAACATTTTAATCTTGCTTACTTTAAAAGTGCGCTGTTTCTGTGTTTTATTTTTATTTGTATGCACATGTATTACCTCGTGGAGTAGCCTCAATATTTCGACTGCAAGACAGAAAAATTTTACAAACTGATATTACATCTAGTCTGCCTTTGCGAAGGGCGGCCATAGCACTTGCGTGCAATTAGTTGGGCTATTCGTTGAGGTACGCAATAAAACTTCCATAGTTTATTTCATAAAGTTTTGGGAAAGTTTCATCAATTAGTGTACACCTGGCTCCGCCATTTACCAAATGGCACTTTAATATATACTTTATCCGATACTGCTTCTGTTATGACTTTAAATTTTTCTTTCCACGTTCAGAACGTAACGTCAGAATCAAATAAAAACTGATCGTATGCGCCCCTATTTGACCTTTTCAATGAAAGAATGGAGGGGAGGAGTTAACCGATATCTACATGCTCTATTAATAGTTTCAGATTCGCCTTTGTGTGACGTAAGATTGTAATTGTATTGATTGCTAAAATAGCGAGAGGGCAAAGCCAACTGCAACGCGTTGTACCTAAGCAGCAACCAGTGTCATACCTGAAATAGTATCAAATGAAAATCCCTTGTTGAAACATACTGTTCTGAAAAATTGTAGGTTGTTTTCCTGTCAAACTGCATGCACATGACAGTATTGTACTGTAGACTATTTAAGTGAGGTTTTATACAAACCTTTCCAAGTTCAACAAAACAAGTAGTTCTGAAGCAGACAGTATACTATTAGATAAAAATATTCAACTCTAATGATGGAACTTTTAGGACATATGCTAATACTCTCTAAATGTTTCTTTTAGGCTCAGAAGCTAACCCAGTGCCCTCTGAGTATATTGACGAAAGCTGCCCCTGTGCTAAATGAAGATCATTTTTCTGACATCATGCCTGTTGCCTGGGAACTGATGATGGAAACAGATCAGGAAGTTTCTGCAGCTGCAGGTTTGATTCTTTTGTTACTGTAATAGTCCCCATAGATCCTGACTGTTATGATAACAATAAGGTTTCGTATCTTTCCTTAACACACTATTCAGTCAATTTTTTTCAGTTTGGTTTTTGTCAAATACTTTTATGGTATAGGTATTTCCTATTTTATTAGCTCACTTATCAGAGCATTTAGTGCCATGAACAAGATGCTCTTCTTTAAACATTCAAGATCCCACTGACCTTTATTTTATGAAACTGCGAAGTTTCATAGGTGGTATTGTATTTATTTGATGTGTTTTTCCTTTCAGCCTCAATGTTTCTGATAGCATCTGTAAAGGCGTCGGAGAAAGCTCAGACTATGGTGTTCAAAGAGCTTCAGCATGAGGATCCTATAGTGAGGACAAATGCTGTACTTAGGTATGTCACATTTTTCATCTTCACTTAGCAGCCACTAAATAATATATGTACAAGTAGAACTGCCTTGAAATGTATTATATCTGTAGTTTCCATATTTTTTAAGTTATCAGTGCATTGCAAATATGAGTGCAAACCACCTCTATTATCCCGTGGTAAAGATAATCTATACTCACCCTACTAAGACCTACCCTACTATGACCTATTTTGTGAGAAAACTGATTCAGTTTGGTTCTTGTAGACAGATTCGTGTACTAGCACATGTACATTCAGGAGGCAATATTAGGTATTTCTTATTAGGGTCTCTTATATAGCAAAATGGTGGTGAAATAAGTATGAATCCCGGTCAAGACAGAAACTACTTCAGCTATGTTGACTTCTGTATTTGTCCAAGCAAAGCATTCATAAGATTTGCTGAATGAAAAGCTAAGAATATAATTTTTTTTCTCCAGATAAAGATTGATTAGATAATTTGCACTAGTCACAAGTTGGTTGCTACTGAAATGTATAGTATTTTCATTATGTAGGTTTGGCGTTCTGTGGAAGTTCAGGCATCAGGTGTGGCCTAGAATGGAGGAAGGTGCCCAGCTTCACTTCAAGGTAGGTGCAAGGACATTGACAAGATTTGTGTCTCAACATTTAGAAGAATCTTTATACTAAATGATTAAGTCAGGGGCTGCCTACTTTTCAAAATCATTGCACAAAAGACAGTGCTCAAACTGGTAAAAAACATAATGATTGTGAGTTTTATGGATTATTTTTTTGTAATATTTGACAGGTGATGCAAAGTTCACACCAGTGTGGAGTTTGTATGTTTGGCTTAAATAGTTGTACATTTTGTACTTGATTGCCATTTTATCAATCTAATGGGATTAAAAGTACTCATTTATGTTTGAAGTATTGTCACTTTCAGGTTTCTTGAATAGGCCTACCATATTTTTGTGCTCATAGTTTTATACTTCATTTTATGTTTGCCAGCTTTTGCCTCCTGCAATAGATTTCACACTACCGTCACCTACCATTGGACTTCCAAGTCAAGTGCCAGTAGACCCTCCATGGATACCACATTTCAAGGCAAAGATAGAGGAAGTCACAGTTAACCAAGATCAGACAGTAAGTATAAAGTTCAATGGTTATAATATTAAACAAGTTGCAGACAGTATCTAAAAAAAACATAGGCTTACATATCCTTCAGTAACTGTTATTTTAGTTCTTTAAAGCTATTAGTTTGTGTCCTTTTTTCTTTAATTTTTTTTAAATTTGGGGCCCTTTGCCCCACCGTTTATTTGAACTGCTGCTGATTAGTCTCGAAATAATTCAGTTCTGTAGTCTTCCAACAAAAAATTATAAGTAAAGTTGGGTTAGGATATGTCCATGGTCTGCAGTTAGCTTATCAGTGTAACTGTTTTCCCGTTTTTTGTAGAAATCACTTGTTACTGCAACCACAACACGTCGTAAACAGCAACAGGAAATGATCAGAAGAGCTCTTCAGCGTGAAGAGGAGAGAAAGAGGATTGGCCGAGAGAAGTTTCCAATGACAACAGTGTCAGTGAATTCACTGGCTGCATTGGAGCCGTCATTGCATCACGTAGCAGAAGATCATGAGGAAGGTAGGACATGTGGGACAGGGATAATGTATGCTCTCAAAAATGAAAAAATAAATTATATGAATGAAATAAGATTATATTCTAAGTACACACTTACTGGATATAAGAATTAATTGGCTGCTCTTAAAACAGGAAATGCATGGATATTAGTAAAAATCTAAGTAGAAACTGCAGAATCATAACTTCGTTCTCTGTTATACAGCTTTTAGCATCTTTTAGTCTGTCATTGATAAGGAAGTGGTAAACAGAGAATTGTTTTATTATTTCTGCCTCATTGCTGTTGATAAATTTGCCATACATTTATAGGGGCTGTCTTTCAAAAAGTCAAAACATTTCCATATATAGTAATAGTAAATGATTAAATTTTGAGCTGGACCTTGCAAGGCCTACATTTTAAGTGACACAAGTTGTTAATTGGCTAACTTTTTGAAGGACAGCCCTGACATATACCTCTGTGTTATATCTGGGTATTGGGTATTGGTCGTTTGTAATAGAAATGTATGTTATTCTTTCTATATGTAGCATTGTGGTGACCTTTCACCTGTATACAGCATTGTGATGGCCTTTGACCAATATAGCATTGTCATTGACCTATGACCTGTGTTTTAGCTGCATGCCTAGAAGTTGAATCCCTGCATGGAACTGTGTGATCAAATGGTATTTCTTTGTCTTTGGTATAAAGATTATTCATTAGGGCTTATTAAAAAACACATGGTTAAATTCACTCTATGGATGTCACATAGAACTGCCTGTTACCATGTAGGATTTCATTTTTAGCTCATCTGGCTTCGCCAGGGTGAGCTTTTCTAATTGATGATTGTCCGTCGTCCGTCAACGTTTTGATTCAAATGACATCTCCTCTGAAACCACTAGACCAATGATGATAAAAATATGCAGGAATGTTCCTTGCATAAAACTCTACCAAAACTGTTCAAAGAATTCTATTCCATGCAGAATTCTGGTTGCTATGGCAACAAATAGGAAAAACTTTAAAAATCTTCTTCTCTGAAACCACAAAGCCTACAGCTAAGATATTTGGCATGTAGCATTGTCTAGTGGACCTCTACCAAGATATTTCAAATTATGAGCCCCGGGTCAAAATTGACCCTGCGTGGGTGGTCACTTAGTTTTGCATAGGCTTATATACCTAGGTAAAACTTAAAAAAATTTCTTCTCTGAAACCACAAGGCCTAGAGCTTAGATATTTGGCATGTAACATTGTCTAGTGGACTTTACCAAGACTGTTCAGATAATGACCCTTGGATCGAAATTGACCCCGCAAAGGGGTCACTTAGTTTTCCATAGGCTTATATAGGAAAAACTTTTAAAATCTTCTTCTCTGAAACCACAAGGCCTAGATCTTAGATATTTGGCATGTAGCATTGGCTAGTGGACCTCTACCAAGATTGTTCAAATAATGACCCCTGGGGTCAAAATTGACCTTGCTGGGGGGGGGGGGTCACTTGTTTTAAAAACATATATAGATCAAAATTGTCCCAGCACGGGGGTCACTTAGTTTTACATGGGCTTATATAGGAAAAACTTTAAAAATCTTCTCTGAAACCACAAGGCCTAGAGCCTAGATATTTGGCCTGTAGCATTGCCTAGTAGACCTCTTCAAAGTTTGTTCAAATAATGACCCCTGGGGTCAAAATTGACCTTGCTGGGGGGGGGTCACTTGTTTTACAAACATATATAGAAAAACCTATTTGGTATATAACATTGTTTAGTGATCTTTCACCAGGCAAGTGGACTTGTACCAAGGTGAGCAATATAGGGCCATCTTGGCCCACTTGAACATTGTTCTTTTGTTATAAACCTTTTTTCTTTTTTGTAGATGTAAAAAAAGAGCTTGTTAAATGTTTTGTATGGACAAAATCTAGCTGAAAGTTCTTCTGAAATGTGGCATCTACCCAAAGACAATGTAAATTTTTTGAGGTCATGCTAATTGATATTAAAATCTCATCATGCCCACTAGTTTAGTCTGAAATGAATCAAGACTGTTCCCTTTTCCATCACAAACAATCTGACTAGCAGTACTTTGATATTTCAGTAGGAACAAATAGTAAACATCTGTAAGGGTTGTGTGGCATACATGTTGGAAGTGGTAGATCTATCTGTGTCTTCTTATATCTTGATAGGCTGATTCTACATTCATGAAACTTGCTAGAAAAGCATGCAAGAATGACCGAGGAAATGCACCATGATCTGTAGGCTTCATTACAATTTTGGTTCTCAAGCGCTGTTTTGTTTGAAGCTTTTAAATGTATGAAAATACTATATTGTAATGTGTTTGATCAGTTGCAGACATTATTTTGGGCTTATGACTCTGCACTTATATATGCTTAATGTCAGCACATGTTGTAGCGGAACTTTTTTTTCTTCAAGTTAAAGTAGTTTGAAAGTTTTAGTCTTTTAAACCATGTTTTTTGTGTGTTTTCGTCTTGTTTGTATCATAGATTTGTTATACATGTATTCAGAACCATTTTTTAAGATGAACCTGTAATGCTTGGCAACACAAACAAAGGGTGGCATATTAAAATTGCACCTTCCGATTGTCCGTCGGTCCGTCTGTGCATCCCCACTTACAAATTCGTGTCCGGACTGTAACCATTCATGCATTGAGGGATTTTAAAATAACTTGGCACAAATGTCTAGCACATCAAGACTACGTGTGGCATGTAAGACCCACATCCCTGCCTCAAAGGTCAAGGTCACACTTAGAGTTTGAAGGTTATGGAATCCTCTATGTATGCACTCATTCGTGTCCAGACTGTAAATTTGTCATGCATTGAAGGATTTTAAAATACCTTAGCACAAATGTCTAGCATATCAAGCCGATGTGTCGCATGGATTTTAAAATTACATACCACAATTATTGAGCACATTGAGAGGACAAAGACTGTGAGACACCTCTTTCGGGGGCATACGTCACTTGTGAGGGACAGCTCTTGTTTTTACTTAAAATTTTATCTTGAATTTGAGTACATGTTTTGTGAAGTATTTGGAGTTTGATGTAGGCTATCTAAAGACATCTTGCCTGTATCTAAAATGACTACATGTACAGAAGTGTTGATGATGGATTGTTCATAGCTAATGTCATTTAAGTATATCATTGCTTTCTAAAGGGTAAACAAAGCTTTGTTGTCTTGAAAAGAATTTAGATTTAGTATTATCTCACAAAGTGATTATTTACAGGAACAAATAGTTTTCAGGCTTAAAATCACAAAATCCTCTCATTAATAAAGGGCCATAGGTTTGAACCTAGTTGCCATCTTGACTTTTTATGTGAGAAAGTCAGCAGTTTCTTGTAGAAGATTGGAGTCTAGTACAAGTCATTTCAAGAGACAATGGTTACGTAAACTGTCTGCCTGTAAATAACTAAAATAGTGTTTAAAAAGGCATTACTTCCCAAGAAAGAAAAACACATGCATTCATTGTAACATAAAAAAGAGAAGCCTGTCATCTCTACAAAATTTTAAGCACAATAATTATGTAATAGTCATGTGTAAAAGTTAATTGTTTACTATGTAAGTCAAAACATAACTTTTGAGTTCAGTCAAAATGAGTATTGTTACATAGGCTTTTGTTAACAGGCCTGTTGGGATTTTTTTTTTTTTTTTTTTTATTTTTTTTACATGGACAATAGAATAGATCAGGGAAGCCAAATAGGCCTTGATTTTGTTTGTCCATGTTGCAAACAGTCTGGGAAGTCTTTGAAAAACATTCAGTATTAGAAAAAATTCCATTTTCATATTTTAGAAATTCCTTAGTTATCTTTGCTTAGCATTGGAACATTACATAGCGAAATACTTGTATTGGTTTAAGGTAATGGTATGGTGAAATGCATTCTTTTTGGCATGAAGGTACACGGCAAAAAGTTAGTGAGTTGCATAATTAGACTATGTGTTAGCTAAAGAAGTATGCTTGATACCTAACTAACTGCATAATTAGTAAGAGCAGACTTTAAGACGTCTGCCACTGAGAAAGTAAAGACATGTTTCAGTAGTGAGTTAATTATTTCTGCATACTGAGGAAAAATATTCAGCATGTATGGATTAATTGCATTTAGACAAAAGCTTGCATGTACTTCTACTGTAGCTTTGCAAGAGGAGATAAATTTGGCAGCACGCCGTGTGTCCTTCGCTCCAATGAATCGTAACAATGTGAATAGTCGGAGCATGTCATGGAGGACCAGCAGTATGCATTGGGCACGACTAACCACCTTTGAAGGTAGATCAACGTATTTGATCATGTCATATTTCTACCATTTTAAAACTGCAGGTTGCTTTATGAAGAACTTGAATATATTGTCTAGTGGGAAAAATTAAGTCTGTATAATACTCTATTTAATATAGTCATCTGTCTCAACTCTGAATATAAAAGATATAGCAGGGTGCTAACCTTGCAGTCACATTTTGGTACGAAAGTGTAACATAGAACTGCTAGCTTAGGAAAGAGGTATGAAAGATATTTAAAATCAACTTCAATTTCAGGAATACTTTACCCATGCACAGTGGTTTTGATAGGTGAATATGAATAATTCAGATTGCAGTTAGCCTAAAAGTATATCCCTGAAAGGTCAAAATTGTGAGGGTAAAAAACTGCAAAAATTAATTATTGTAAGCTAGCATCTTGGAATTAAATACATGCTTGTAAATAGTTCAGAATTTCAGCAGTTTTAACATGAATACATTTAGATGTTTTCAAAACATGTCTTTTTTTTTCAGTCATTTTCAGGAAAAACAAAAACGTCTTTGTGATATGTTCAACGTAATTGTCCATGTTCTGTCCTGTCAAGTCATTCAGTGGAACATGCATTTGTCAGTGAACTGTACTTGGAGTGGTATTGTGAACTTGTCACTATTTTTGCAGCTTGTGGACGATAAGTGGCTTGTACCAGTACTGCTTGAATCTCTCGTGCAACTTTTCCTCCTTCACCCGTCAATCCTTTTCCGACCTTTCACCTATACCATGTGTACGTGCATTATTTAGCACCCTGCTATATTGACTAACCTCTACATTGTATCAGCGTCAGTCTGTAAATTCCATTTTAACTGTATCCATTTATATATATATGAAGTGTATCTGTATTTTATATATGTATGTACAGTTGAACCTGTGTTAAGGAACCAGCCAAGGTATGCATATAAAAGATGGCTGCTTAAAGCACCTGCTTTAGTCAGGTGTATAGTTTTACCTGGGATAAGTTTTGGCTGACTGGGGCAGATTGCTTTTTATCCAGGTGACAGCTTAATGCAGGTGCAACTGTAATATTGACCCTTGTGTTGATGTATGATGGTAATCTAGCAGTAACTCTCTTCTTGGATACTAGTATATTGCCAAGGCTATGTATTCTCACATCACTTAAAATGAACACATTTTGTATATAGAAACCTTGTGGCAAAAATGCTGTTTTGTTTGGACCATTAACAGCTTACTATACTTGATGCACATGTACATTCAGCAGTCAGTATAGGTGTTTGTTGCTTGCTGTTTTACTCAATACCTCTTTTTTAACAACAGTAGATGGTACTGTCCGTATCAAATTGTGACATGGACAAATCCTGTAAACAGGGTACGGGTAAATGTTGAAAGTAAGTTCAAAACTAGTTTATTTCTGTGGAATTACAAACCTTGTTGCTGTTTAAAGTAGAGGTGCTTGAATACATAGCCGAGTAATATTTGCAGTGTAATATGTATCTTATTAAAACAAATTGTCTGAAATAAAATGCATCAGTAGTAAACTGAATACTATAACTGACTTGAATGAATGAATAACCTGTGTGCTTGTCTGTATTGGAACATGTTCAGTGCATTTACCTAATAAGCTGTATTAGATTGTGCAGTGTATGACCTCTACAGCAAAGGTAAAATCTAGTACTTTGTACAGCCAAACCTATTTAAAAAGTCACAGCCAAGACTTTCCCCTGTCTGTAGCTATGCACTGACTGACTAAGATAGGTTTGTCTGTACATTGTGAATGTGTTGTTGTTAACATATGAAATTTGTATAAAGTAAAAATTGTGCTAAGAGGTTTTCAAATGAATGTGTAAGGTTACATGCTGGTTGTAGGTGAGGAGGAGCGACAGGAGCATGGTCACCATGTACAGCTGGCACAGACATTCTTCCCATCATCCATTTGTGCTGTAGTATTACCCATAATCCACCTGTTGGAAGATGGAGAGGTTAGCGATGATGGTGTGGCAGGTAAGCATAGGCTGATGGAATGGGGCTTTTAGCTCACCTGAGCTGGCTCAGGGTGAGCTATTAGGATCGATGATTGTCCGTGACATCGTCCGTCAACATTTAGTTCGTTAACACTCAAGTGGTCACATTTTCCTCAATTGTCCTGAAACCTCTTGGCCAGGATGTTTGATCCAAAATTATGCAGTTCGAATATGGTTCATCTCGGATGAAAAAAGGTCCTACCCAAAAATTGTAAAAGAATTCCTTTCCACTCTAGAGGCTACTGTTTCAGCTAAATATCCTGGCAATTGCGAAAGGTTTTTGGTGATTTCTAGCTCAACTTTTAAAATGGGTCACCTGGCTCAAAAACTAGGTCACACAGCCCAAATATGGAAAAACCTTGTTATTAGAGGTGCCATTTTCAGCCCAATTGTCCTGGAACTTTGTCAGCAAGGTTGTTTCTATGATTTGTACCCCAAGTTCGAATATGGGTCATCTGGGGTCCATTACTATGTCACATAGCCCATATATAGGGAAAACCTTGTTAAAACTTCTGCTGTTAAACCATTTTCAGGCCCAGATACCTGGATATTTGTCATGAAAGGTTGTTTTGATGATTTCTAGCTCAAGTTGAATTGGGTCAAAAACTAGGTCAGACCCCAAATGTGGAAAAACCTTGTTAACACTCTAGGGGTACCATTTTCAGCCCAAATATTCTGGAAATTTGTCAGGAAAGCTTTTTCATTTTCTGAAACCTCAAGTTCTAGAGTTAGGTATCTTGGGTCAAAAACTAGTCATTGGCCCAAATGTGGAAAAACCTTGTTACCATCTATTGGTACAATTTTCACCCCAAAATCCTGGAAATTTGTCAGAAAGGTTGTTTGGATGATTTCTACTAAGTTTCAATATGGGCATCTGGGGTCAAATACTAGGTCACAGACCCAAATTTGGAAAAGTCTTCTTAATACTCTAGAGGCCACATTTTCAGCCCAAATAGCCTGGAAATTTGTCATGTAAGGTTGTTCCTAGTAGACTTCTTTAAAGTTCATGTTCGAATTATGGGTCTCTGGGGTCAAAAACTAGGTCACATTGCCCAAGGGTGGACAAACCTTGTTTAACACTGTAGGCGTAAATTTTCAGGCCAATTATCTTGGAAATTGGTATATAAGGTTGGTTCGAGTGATCTTCTAGCAACTGGCAAAAGCACTTGTACCAAGGTGAGCGATAAAGGGCCATCATGGCCCTCTTGTTTATTTTGTTTTGGGAATTTGAATGGTGCCATGAATGTTTCAGTCTACATTGCTGGGGTTATTGACTAGATCATTTTTGGTTGTAAACTAGCTAGATTGCTGTGAGTCAGTGATGCCTCTTTCAGACCTGCTGCGGTTCCATGGGCCATTATGCACCGATGCACAGTGAAATTAAAATTAGCCTGTTTAACAAGAGTGGTTGGAAGCTGACAAAAGGATATATGTAGTTTTTAGCTCACCTGGCACAATGTGCCAGAGTGAGCTATTAGGATCGCATTCCGTCTGTCCGTCCGTCCGCCATTTCCTTCAAACAACATCTCCTCTGAAACCACTGGGCCAATGTTGATGAAACTTTGCAGGGATGTTACTTGCATGAAGCTCTATCAAAGTTGTTCAAAGAATTTAATTCCATGCAGAACTCTGGTTGCTATGGCAACAAATAGGAAATACTTTCAAAATCTTCTTCTCTGAAACCACAAGGCCTATAGCTTAGATATTTTGCATGAAGCATTATCTAGTGGACCTCTAAAAAGATTGTTCAAATTATGACTCCCGGGTCAAAATTGACCCATGCAGGTGGTCACTTAGTTTTACATAGGCTTATATCAGAAAACTTTAAAAATCTTCTCCAAAACCACAAGGCCTAGAGCTTAGATATTTGGCATGTAAAATTGCCCAATAAACCCCCCAAAAAAATTTTTAAAAATAAAAAAAAAAAAAAAAAATTAATTTTAAAAAAAAATTTTTTTTTTTAAAAAAAAAAAAAAGGAAAATTTGGAACAGGCCTAGAGCTTAGATGTTTGGCATGTAGAAATGCCTAGTGGACCTCTACCAAGATTGTTCAATTCATGACCCTGGGGTCAAAATAAAACCTTCCCCGGAGGGGGGAGGTCACTTAATTTCACATAGGCTTATATAGGGAAAACTTGGAGAAACCAGGCAGACAGACAGGCAGGCAGAGCTTAGATATTTGGAATGTTAATTAGCATTGTGTAGTGGACCTCTACGAAATGTTTTAAAATCATAACCCCTTGTATTATAGCCAATGGTAGTCAGGTGAGCGATATAGGGCCATCTTGGCCCTCTTGTTTAAGAAAACAAGGAGACAACTAAATTAGGCCTATCAGGAAGTACGCTGCTTAATTAGATTGACAACTTACACAGATTCACTGCTGTGAAGTTTTGCTGCATCCCTATATTTTTTTGTTTGTTGAATTTTAACCAAAATTGCAAAGAGTTTTATAGATGAAATTTGAATCAAGAAATGACTGCGTTTTCAGTGTGTGAAGTAGCAGAGAAGATTATCTGGAACTGTTTGGTGGAAGAGCCTGTGTTGTTTATGAGACATTTCCTGGAAAAACTGACACATAAAGATAAACATGTAAGATAGAACTCTTGCCACTTCTATAGTGTTTTGAATATGCTTCTGATACTGTTCACGGGTCTGGTGATAGTTCTTATAAAGACTGTACATTTGATATTTAAACTCATTTCAGTTGTAGTAATGATTCAAATACGAAACTAGAAATTGTACATATGAGTAATTGTTTTGTGTTACATAAGTGTACCTTTAAATAAGGAGACAGGGTTAGTTATATTAATTCTTATTTACATATACACATACCATGTTAAAAAAAATGTAAGTCTGACAAAAACCTTTGATGAAATAAAAGATGTTACTTTTTGTAAACAAATATTGACCTGTATCTAACGTTGCCAATATTAAAAAAAGTATTCCTTGAAAATATAGATATGTTAGTATTTCTGTTTTATATTAATTAATTATTATGCCGTAAAATTGACTGTGTGTCATCTGTATCAGAACTTCACATTTTACATTTCAGGAGGAGTTACTGTTCCTGTTGCGGAAGTTAGTAATGTACTATCGGGAATTACCCTCCCAGATGGCACACTCACTCTTCAACTATCTGGTTAGATTATATTCTACTTTCAGATTGTTACCAATGTAGTTTGTGCTACATTGCAGCTTGTTCAGAATTGAAGTTGCCAGTAGAGATTTTGAATATTATTAATCTAGAAAAAAAATAATTATAAATCGTTATATAGAATTGCATGCTGAATCAATTAATGAAGTGAATTTGTAACATACTACATTGTATTGCTTGCTAAATACTGCTCTGAATGACAAGCACTACCCTGACATCAGATGATGTTCCTTGCAACTGGAGTAAACTGTTTCTGTGTATTTCCAGATTGGATATGTGATGTTTTATGTAAGAACACCACAGACATATGGACAGGAAGCCATTGCTGGTGCTCTTGCTCTACTCTGGGAGGTATGTTATAGGCAAATTCATGTCCTTAGCTGTAATGTTTGAAATGATGCATTTTGTAGCTTCAGTGGTCGAGTTTGAACATGGTAAAGAGTCTGTGTACCATTCTTACATTGCCAGCCTTTAGAATAGAAGACTGTACTGTCAGATATTGCTGTAATGTATAATAAGTCTAGGTTTGAAGGAATCTATGCCATATGTTTAAGTCATTAGACCTAATAAATAACTAACTAAACTTGTGTATTTACCTGGTTCTATTGTGTCACAGGCAACATATACACTCCTTTACAGTTCCAGTTTACTTGATATATAATCTATTTAATATATATATTCAATGATGAAGATGGTAAATTTCAAAAGTACTTACAATACATGGTGAAATAGTAATATACTTAAAGTTTGAAATGGGAGTTTTGGAATATTATTGTTTTAGCTGTGTATTCTTAATGACTTATATGTAGAGTAACTGAAATGGTCAGGCTTTTGATTTTGCATGGTGGAGCTCATTCTTTAATATGCCATTTTTCCTCCATAGATTGTACCAAGTGTTGAAGGCATTTATTTCAAGGATCTGAAACAGACATTGAAGAAGGAACAATGTGATGTAAGTATTTTACTTAAACTAGTTTCTCCAATACATCAGTACGTGTATTGAGAATATTCCAGGTTCTTTGTGATTATTTATTGCTTAGAGGTTAAGTCATGATCTTCAAAGATTAGTGTATTCATATAGCTAAGGGAGTGTACGTCTCCTTACTCTTTGTTTAATTGATTTGATACTTTCGCTGTCAGTGAATGTGTGATAACCACTGTTTTCATTTAAAGTTTTGATACGTCTACAAGATTGAAAGGATGAATACAATGTTGTCCTGCTTCAGCAATAAAGTAGGTTGTGCAGATACGTACACAAGCTGTTGTTAAAAATTGCAGTACATCAGACACAGATAAGAATTACACTGTGATTATATAAGTTATTTATTTTTTCAGCCACACATCATGGTGTCTGCTAATGTACCTAGTGCCAAGAAGATCATTGTACATGGACCAGACCTGACAAGTATACCCTCACAGTTCCCTGTACATGAAGTAAGCTATACTGTCATTTTAATGAAAATAATATGTTCATGTGTGTTCAGTGTATAAAGAAGCTTAAAGAGACAAAATATTGTAGTGCCCTAGATGCCGAGGACAATGTTTTACACTTATCTGTCTCAGTTGTCACTTGTTCTTTTTGTGTTGAGAAGTATGATATTTTTGTTAGGGAGAATTTCAAGATAGATTGATTATGGTAAACCAGCATAATTTGGGTTACACTGTCTTACTTTTCATGTACTAGCCAAGGCCAGTTGTCTGCAGTTTTATAATACCTGAATACAGTTTCCATTTGTTGTGAAATAAAAAAAAATGTATCCAGTTTCACTTTGTTTTTAAAAAAACACAATCATGTATCCTTATAAACATCAAGTGGAGGGAAAATTAATTTGTTTACAGCGTACACGTTAATTACTGTTAGAAATCATTGTATGCAAGTCAATTTTATCTATAAAGAAAGCTAGAAGCTTATCGGTGTCTTACCATATGGAAGTGAGTTAGTTATCCTAGATGGTGTTTGAACCAGTGACCTCCAAATATTGAATGTCCAATCCTTAAGCTTTACACGTCTGCTCCTTCGAAACCATGACAACCTGATTGATACCCACAACTATACACTTATGATACCCCCCAACTCTACACTTATGATTCCCTAGCTGTTACTAATGCTACTATCTGTCCATCTAGGATACCCAGTTCAATGTGATACATCAGGATAGTTTAGATTTCTTCAACATACCAGAGAATGAACAGAACTCTTACTTCCTGGTGGATACAAAATCAAGTAAGAATTACATTAAATACATTTACCTTGGATACAAAATCAAGTTAGTATTGCATAAATACATTAACAGTTTGAAAATGTTTTGTTGAAAAAAAAACCACTTTAACAAGAGATGAATGACAAGCAAAAGGCATCTCCTCATCTCAGTTGTCAAGGTCAGATTGAACTTTGCATGTGCTGACAAAATGTTATGTCTCGTCTATTTCGTATGTTCAAAATTAAACTTAAATGCAACATTTTCCTGTGCAAGGATAAATATGGTAGAGATCGAAGCTCTAAGCTTTTTGTATTTCTGTTTCAGATCAGATTCATAACATGAATTCCTATGTTCGAGACTTCTATTTCTTCCGACGCAACTTCTATCCCCAGCTCAGTCTGGTTCACATGGATCCTGAGGAGGCCCAGGAAAATCTACAGAGGCAAGCGTTCCTGCTGAAGTTTGGAGAGATAGGCAAAGTTCTGTTTACTGTTTCTGTGCTGGAAAGTACGTCGCCACAACAGGTTAGTTGTATTTGCTATGTTCACAGTCTTATTTTGTGAAGTAAGGAATAATCCAATTTCCTTGGGTTTAGAATGTAGAACAAAAATGGAAGTTTGGTCAAACATTTTACAAATTTTAGCAAATCGGTTATTAGAGTGTCCATTAAAATGTAAGTTGTAGTCTTATGTTTCAACAGCATTGATCAATCCATATTAATTTTCTTAAATACAATTTAAAACTTCTGATTCTGACACAAGTTACGTTTTGCTTATAGCATTCAAAATGTACTTTAGTAATGGAAAGTTTGTAGCATCAATTAACGAAATGATTACGCAGACTGCTTTATGAAAGCAGCAAAACATTTTTTTTTAAGAAATGCAAGATGCATTTTTCTGATACAGAAAAGTTGTGGTCTGAAATATGACTTGCTAAGTTAAGGGTCATATTGTAGTTATGGTACATAGAGGTAGATCTCTTCAGTTTTACACTGTACACAGTTTTACTGGAGCAGTCATAGCACAGTGGTATGTTTGCTTCAGGATCATAGGTCTATGGTTTTGATCCCTGCAGCTCCATGGTGTCAGTGTCCATAGAAAAGACACATTAATTCCACAGTGTCTCTGTTTCTATCTCCAAGGTGGATGCCGGAGTGAGTCATCAAAGTAATTATACCCCCGAAACAAAGTTTTGTGGGGTATAATGAAAGAGTCACCCAGTGGTTGGTCGGTCAGGTGGTCGGTAAGGCAGTCTGTTGCATTTTCCTTGTCCGGAGCATAACTTAAAAACTACAAGTTAGAATTCAATATAACTTCATTCAATGGTCAAGCACATTGAGAGGAAGTGCAGTGCACAAGAACCATAACTATATCTTGACTCATTACAGAGTTATTGCCCTTTGTTAGTTTTCCTTGTCCGGAGCATAACTTGAAAACTACTGGTTGGAATTCAATACAATAGGGTTATTAGTATAGTAGCGTGATCCAGCATGCCGGATTTGCTCGAGTCGTGCGCGGATCATACGAGTGCGGGCACGAGTTTGATCCCACCCCCGACCCCGGAGCTAATCCGGCTATGGATCCATTACAACTAATAACCTTTTTTTATCCTATTGACACTTGTCTGCGCGAATAAACTGAATTAAAATGAAATTTTAAGCTTAAAATTAAGGAAAACTCTTTTTAGCGCGAAATATACATATAGTTTGGCGTCATTTTTTGGCGTCATCGTATAAACAAATAGTACGACCCAGTCAAAAGCGGCGTTATTAACGCCATGTGCTTTTGAGCCAATTGAATGCACTCTTACAAATTTTGCCCGCTTTTTTGTATTCCACGTACAACATACGGAATTTTTTTCTGTCAGGCCGTATTTGATGGTTGAATATAGGCTGTATTTTTGGCAAAATAATTATAGATATATAATAAAACTACTTACGATGGTCTAGCACAATGAGAGGAAGTGCAGTGCACAAGATCCATAACTATATTTTGACTCATTACATAGTTATTGCCCTTTGTTACTTTTCCTTGTCTGGAGCATAACTTGAAAACTACTGGTTGGAATTCAGTACAACTTCATACATTGGTCAAGTACATTGAGAGGAAGTGCAGTGCACAGGAACCATAACTCTTCCTTGACTCATCACAGAGTTATTGCTCTTTGTTACTTTTCCTTGTCCAGAGCATAGCTTGAAAATGACTGGTTGGAATTCAATACAACTTCATACATTGGTCCAGCACAATGAGAGGAAATGACAAATTACAGAGTTATTGCCAAGGACAATATCTCTATTTCAGTTTTTTTGCCAGGTATTCTGTTACTACGATCTTCCTCAGTTTATAAAGCAGTCTTTTGGGGGTATTAATCACATTTAGTGATAGGTCTAGTTTATCTAAGTAGTGAGAACTTGTTTATTAGTGAAGAATAAGCAAATAAGTACAGATCAATTAAACAAAGCTTATCTTGTTGTAGAAGAAAAATTTGATTGGTGCTCAGGCAGTGGCAGGTACAGTTTGTTTAATGCTTAAGCAGTGCTTCAACTATTCCTTCCTCAAAAAAACTTCTTCACTGCAGCTTTTCACCTTATTGCTTTGAATTGAAGAAAAAAAGCAAACTTTAATGGCAGGCTACAGTGTGTCTTGAGTGAATGTTTAATGATCTCCTTTGTACTGCCTGTAAGAAATGCTTTCACCTCTTGTTTTATGAAGCAGTTGACCAGTACACAGTATTGGAATTTAAGATTTTCCATGTCCAGAATTTTACAGATTTGGAGTTATTTGAGATGTGTGACTGTTCATAAAAATGTATTTTCTCTGTGAAAATCACATTCTGCAACATTGCACTCAACCCCTATCTACCCACAAACACAAACTTCTACTCAATATCTCTCCTCAAGAATGTTCGAGTTTATTTGATTTGCCATTATGTATGTTTGAATTGATTTCTAAGAATATACTGTAAATTGCTTTAAATTCGCGAAGGTCTCATTTTGGCTAATATTCGCGAATCTACGAGAAGGCAAATTTAAATCCAAAATATTTACTTGTCCGAATTCCAACCATATCCAAATGATTCATGTTATTTTGTCAATATCCGTGAACTGTCATTTCTCAATTATGAAGTTTTAAATATTTTAGAAATTAATATTTCGGACAATAATATAAAGATATTGTATAGGGTGCACAATGTAATAACCCTCGCGAGAAACTTATTCTATTAGGCGAGAAAAACAAACACTATTCATAACAATAGACTATCATTACAGGTATAATAAAATATTGTCAATATTGATTACAGCTTGAGATTGCCAATTACATAATTCTTTGTGTACATTCTTCGTTTCCGATGTAAATTAAACGTTATAAAGTAAATTGAAATCAAATTAAAATGATCTTACTTTTTTGCTGTTTTATCCTTGAGTATCGTGGGCAGAAGAAGAGAATTACGTTTTAGTAACAAATTGCATTATAAACTTACGCAAATCTGTTGTATAACCAGACAAAAATAATCACTGTTATCCAATTTTTGCAGATTGTCCAGGCATGCTGCCGCGAATTTAAAACCTCGCGAATAATTGAAAACCGGAGAATTCAAGAAAACAGGACCTCGCAAATTCAAAGCAATTTGCAGTAACTGCCTTAAAAAGCCTTTTTTCCACTTACCTTTCATACCCCAGATCTGGCACACTGTTACTATCATTTGATTAGAAAATTGAGTATTCATAATGGTCTTATAAATGAAAAATTAAGAAGTTTTGAGATTCTAGGATTAATTTAAATTTTTTTGAATTTATTGACAAAATCCTAGATAAGTACATGTACTTTATTTCTACTTTCGGTTCAACAAAGTTTAATAAATTTGTAAGTCAGTCTCATATCAGATACCTAGTTAAACTAGTTATATTACCTATAGAGTTGCAGCTTTAATGACAGTGGGGTTTGAACCAGTACCTTCAGCAAGGTGTTGGCATTATTTCCTCTACTCTTTCATTGCACATTGTACCTTTAATTTTGCATTATTTTTTGTTATGCAGTTACAGAACCACATTAGTTTTCTACATGAAGAACTTGTGAAGTTACCTGCTTTCCCAAGGAAGGCACTGGATGCTGAATTCAGTCTCTACGATGGAAGTCTTGGAAGGGTATTGTTTGTAAAATGTTTGTCTTGCCAAGGGAGATAATTTGAATTGTTTTCTTCTGTAAATTAAACACAGTAGGAAACAAATGTATGTGTAGCTGAGCATTTCCATTGATATATTCTAGCTTAAGATTCATGTACTGTAGTATTGGGTTTAAGAATATAAGATATTTCACATTGTCTAAATATACATCTTTGTAGTCTGCTTTGATATAGTATATATATTAAAACCAAGCATGTTTCACTGAGCAAAGCAACTCCGTATTATCTAGTGGTCAATTTATATTTCAGGAACTTTTTGGTCTAGATACATTACATAAGTTCTCGTGGGTGAAGGTGAGTACATGGGGGTTTCTATATCACTTCCGTCTTTAGCTTTCAAATATTTTTATGTTTGCTGAATATGATCAGTTGGTGAGATTTCTTTGTGAGAATCATTAAATTCTTTTGTATAAGGAGTGAACTGGGAAGACTGCACTATGTTTATTTTACTTGTGTAGATAACATTTTTATTGAGAATTCATTACATGTATCAAACTATTCTCTTAGTCTTCTGTGAGTGGCAAAATAATACCATTGAACTGGGACTGGGCACATCATTCAGCCCAAGCTGTTCCTGGGTTTTCTAGGTATTCTGATCTATGTAAACTGAATACGTGCACATGCTGGGTGATTCTCAAGTTTTTTTCCAGTGACAGATTTCTGATTTTTTTGTGTGTTTATTTGAACTACAGTTTGGCTATCAAACTTATCTGTTGCATTTTTGTATTGCAGTTAATGGACAGAATGTTTTCTATGATGACAAGCTCCTTCAACTGGACACAGGATCTGTGTTTGTTCTTGAATGTGATCAATGGATGTATCATTCTACATTGTGAAGACGCTGCCATGCTCAGATACAACCTGGCTACAATAATGAACACCAGTATACACTTCAAGCAAATATTCTCTATGAATGGGTAAGTGCTTTGTTTTAGACTCTTACTTCATACTGCCTATAGGCTTATCCTAATTATCTTGCTGTGCTGATAGTTATAAAAATACATATAAAATCATATTGTTACTATGGAGATAGAAATATATAGAAATACAGACTTGTTTAGATCATTATTTTTGATAAGAATAAGGAGTAGAAGACGGGATTTTGTGTAACATGCAAAAGCGTTACCACTACATAGTTTGATATAAGAGCTGTACGTGGTACTTAGTCTTCTGCTTTTTCTGACAGATGAATTCTTCTGTGGTTCAATTTTCTGCTGGTTTCGTTACTGTTTGGTGCTGTCTTCTTTCTGTTTTGAGCAACTGCTTGTAATATCAACTTATTTTCAGATTTCTCAATATAATACCAACGTTACTGAGGACATACAGCAATCACCAACCTAACCCTGTCATCTGTAAGGCTATACAGTTTGTGTGTAAACAGTTCTATATACTACACAGGAAACCATTTATGTTGCAGGTTTGTATGTTATTGCATATGTGTTGAAACAAAACCCTTGATACAGGTACAGTCGAACTTGCCCATGCAACCACATGTATTAAGCGACCTTTGTCTTAAGCGACCACTTCTGAATCCTCCCAAGCTTTTTTACACTGTATTGCTATTGCTTTAAGCGACTTTTGTCTAACGCAACCAGCGACCAGTAATTAGCGACCCATAATCAGTCTTTTATTTGTATTAGGCGACCATTTATGTGCAAACAGATCCTTTCTATGAAAACTGACCGCTTTGATGTTGCATTTAACGTCCAAATTAGGCATGGAGGTGTCAAATCTCATAAGGATTATTGTTCATACAGTCGACTCTCGAAAACTCGAACACCCTCGGGGGAAGCAAAATTTGTTCGAATTTTCGGTAGTTTGAACTTTCCGGAGTGAGCATGTCGGCCATATTGGAGATGGTACTAAAGACCGTTCTGTAAGAACGCCGTTCTGTCTAGAGTGAAGTGTACTAAAACCTGTGTAGGAGACGTCGATTACTGAGTTTTGAGTGGAAGTTCTTTTATGTAAATCTTTGATGCCGGTTTCTACTCGTTGACGATGTGGAGGTTACCTGCTGGACTTAACCTTTTCAAATGAAGAAAAACAAAAACAAGCATGTTTAGTTCAATTCTTTTATTTTTCATAATTTAGCTACGGGCTAGTTTCCGGGCCCTTCACCAAGTTGCTCAGTGAAATTAATTTTCCCTGAATTCGCCGACCTGGCTATCCCCCCATTACTGGGACCTTCACCAGGTTGCTCGGCGTTAGAACTTTGTACACTATGTTCTGACATAATTGTGTGGTTGACATTGAAAAATCTAGATTTTATATAGCTTTATTGAATATGAAACAATTAACTCATTTTATGACAGGCGAACGATTGCCACAAACATAATCATAAGGCAAACAAATACACATGTCCTCGATTATAACCATGTGAAATCATTTACTCAATCAAGCTGGCACCTGCTCAATTTTCACGACCCGCGTGTGAAACCGCGCTGATTGATCAATTAACGAACGACACTGTTCGAACTTTCCGGAGTTATTCACACTATTTTATTAATGAGCGGACAATAATATCAGTTCGAAAGTTCCGATTATCCGGGTTCCGATTAACCGTAGTAGAACATATTGAATTTAGAAGGAAAAAATTCAGGACCCGAAAATGTGTTCGAATAATCGGGGGTGTTCCAATTATCCGGGTTTGAACTTTCGAGAGTCGACTGTACTTACGTTCGCAGGTGTTAATTGTCAAGTATGTACCGATTTTCAGTACTTTCATGTTCAAACTTATTTGCTGCTTTTGGAAAATTACCATATGACATTGCAGTCTCCGGTGATACTTTGTATTGATACTTTGTATTAAGAGACCATTTTATTAAGCGACCGGTTTTGGCCTTTCCTGTGCGATCGCTTAATACAAGTTTGACTGTATCTTCTGTTGGACCAAACACATGTTGCATGAACAGTTGAAACATTACAAAATCTTAGGTACAATGTACACGATTATTTACATCTTTCCCTTTGGTAATGGGGGAAAAAAAAAAAAAAAAACCAAAAAAAAACCACATAAAAAAAAAAAAAAAAAACAAAAAAAAAAAAAAAAAAAAATTTTATAAGTCACAGCACAGCCTCTTTCTAAAAGTCTATGATGGACCTGTAAACTACCTCTTTACCTTTGGATTTTAACATCTTAAAGTTATGTACATTCACATGACAAAAAAAGGATTTGTGTATATTTTATGTACATATAGTAGGTAGATTCGCGCATGAAATTTAGTGTTACTGTTATGCCTGTATTTTTACAGTTGTTTGGTAGTGCCGCACCAATATTGGACTTCAACTCAGCTAGTACAGGTCTTGTAGATACAACCAAGGTAAAATGTGTTTTTGATTTGCACAATACTTATTTGCATTGTGATAAAACAGTCAAGTGTAGATTCAATGAGGTATATCGATTGATATATGAAAATTACTTCAGTGTGGAGTAATGAACAATGTATTAATGTGTTCATTGAATGCTCTGCAGTGATATGTAAACTGCCTTTTTGAGATCCTCATACTAAATAGGTAAATCGGTATCTTTCTTTTCTGTAAGCAATTTATAAAATCTCAAATGTGTTAGATTCTGAAACAAATTTTTCTAGTGAAGAAGGCTTCAGAAAAGCTTTGCTTTGGTAAAAGTGAATATGTCTGTAAAAGTAAGTGTGTGTCACTAGTCTGAGGCACAAAATGAAGCATGGCAGTTTGTACCCCAGAGTAGTCTCTTTCCAAGGATTTCCTTGACCAATGTAAATAAAACATTATTTCAGATTCAACCAGACTGTCTGTTTGACCTGCTACTGTCCTTGGAGAAGGATGTTCCAGACACATTGTCAATACTGGATATAGTACAAGGGGAGAAACCTTTCAAAGCTTTGGTAAGGTCATGTACATGACAGCCGGAATGTCTCTTGATAATAATTATTGATATACTAAATAGATTTATAAAAGTTTCAACTATTATAATGATGCATTTCCTGTAATAAGGTAAGATGAAACAGAGTAACAAATAAAACCAAACAAAGACTTAACCTGCCAAAATAAAAATTCAAGTATGTATAGCAGTAGAATAAATTGATGGGTAGATTCCAGTTTAGCGGACCCGACTGATTGGTACTATTGTTTTAAGGTATGTTAGGATTATCAGTTTGTCTGACATGAGCAAGTGGTAGTTTTGGGGCAGCAGCCGCCAATAGTATGAGCAAGGTGTGAGAGCAGCACACCCCAATCTAAGATGACATCCTGATGCTACATTTTTGTCGAGCCCGCTTGCGGTGAGCTCGATATAGTTGTCACTTTTGGCGGCTCGGTGTATATGGTGCGTCCGATTTTGTCCGGACCATATCTTTTTCATGCATGGAGGGATTTTGATGTTACTTGGCACAAATGTTCACCATCATGAGATGGAGTGTCATGCGCAAGAACCAGGTCCCTAGGTCTAAGGTCAAGGTCACACTTGGAGGTTAAAGGTCAAATTCAAGAATGACTTTGTCCGGAGCATATCTTTTTCATGCATGGAGGGATTTTAATTTAACTTGGCACAAATGTTCACCATGCAAAGACGGAGTGTCGTGCGCAAGAAGCAGGCCCTAGGTCTAAGGTCAAGGTCACACTTAGAGGTTAAATTTCAAAGTCAAGAATATCTTTGTCTGGAGCATTTCTTCTTTATGCATGAAGGGATTTTGATGTTACTTTGTTCAAATGTTCACCACCATGGGCTACCCTTTTTTAGAATTACTTCCCTTTGTTGTTACTATAAATAGCTTATATTGTAACTTTTTTATTACTGGCCGTAGAGAAAAATCGAGACCACTTTTCTGTGGTACAACATGCATGTTACATCCAATATTTAGGTGTATTTTGTACCATCTCTACTTGGTAAGGAGTTGGCCCTTTTGACATATGGCGGGCTCGACATGTTGCACGTGGGCATCTAGTGTTGACTTCTCTACTTGAAGTGTTGTGAGTTAATTTCTCTGTTCTTCAAAATGATGAGAACAAATCTTGCCTTAGAAATCTGTGCTGTAATCTCTTCCGAAGTTTACTTCATTTAGATGTCCCTATGGATCACATGTTTCCTTGTCAATATGTTTCCAGGATTTCTGCTATGAGAATGAGCCTGACACATTTAACCTGGTTGATGTGATTGATATGTGTGTAACAGTGGTTGTCTACTCACCAGATTCATTCAGAAGCGTACAAATGTTGGTAAGTATACTGCAACAATACATGTTATTCATTTGAAGATAAAAACAGTTGACAGCATTGACATTAGAGATGTTGGAATATTTTCAAAATATTTGATTTGATATATTTCCAGCATTGTGAGCAGTTAAATGGTATGAAGGAGTTTAGTCTGAAGTGGTTTTAGTGAAGTTAAGCAGCTTTTCTTTTCAGAAAGCAGCACCTTACTCAGTTAGATATTTAAATTCTAGCAAATTTTCTTGAATTTTTAGCTTTAAAATTTAGGACAATGTTAATCAACTGATATATTTTCAGACAACTCTAGAAATAGTGTTGCCACGCTACCTTGATTATTTAAAAACTGAAACAAACAAGAAAGATAACCCACCAGCTGCCAGAGCTGAAATAAACTTAATCAACAGCATTGCTTCATCAATGAGGGCACTCGTTACATCCTGTGATTTCTTCTCAAGGTATGTAGTACTTTGTATAGTATTTACGAAAATAAGCAAATGCACTATTACAATTGATGATGCTTTATTATACTCCCGAAATGAAGTTTATGGGGGTATATAGGAGTCACCAAGTGGTTGGTCGGTCGGTCAGTCAGGCGGTCTGTTGCATTTTCCT
Organism: Saxidomus purpurata; assembly: GCA_022818135.1. Classification (NCBI taxonomy): domain Eukaryota; kingdom Metazoa; phylum Mollusca; class Bivalvia; order Venerida; family Veneridae; genus Saxidomus; species Saxidomus purpurata. The sequence goes on along the minus strand of JAFMSR010000003.1, from coordinate 39,853,938 downwards.
TGTCCGGAGCATAACTTGAAAACTATTAGTTAGAATTCAATACAACTTAATACAATGGTAAAGCACATTGAGAGGAAGTGCAGTGCACAAGAACTATAACTCCATCTTGACTAATTACAGAGTTATTGCCCTTTGTTAGTTTTCCTTGTCCGGAGCATAACTTGAAAACTACTTGTTGGAATTCAATACAACTTCATACAATGGTCAAGCACATTGAGAGGGAGTGCAGTGCACAAGAACCATAACTCCATCTTGATTCATTACAGAGTTATTGCCCTTTGTAACTTTTCCTTGTTCGGAGCATGACTTGAAAACTACTGGTTGGAATTCAAAACAATTTCATACAATGATCAAGCACAATCAGAGGAAATGCAGTGTGCAAGAACCATAACTCTATTTTGAGTATTTACAGAGTTATTGCCCTTTGTTGCTTTTCCTTGTCCGGAGCATAACTTGAAAACTACTGGTTGGAATTCAATACAACTTCATACAATGGTGAAGTACATTGAGAGGATGTGCAGTGTACAGGAACCATAACTATATCTTGACTCATTACAGAGTTATTGCCCTTTGTTTTTTTTCCTTGTCCAGAGCATAATTCGAAAACTACTGGTTGGAATTCAATACAACTTCATACAATGGTCAAGCACAATGAGAGGAAGTGCAGTGCAAAAGAACAATAACTCTATCTTGACTCATTTCAGAGTGATTGCCCTTTGTTCTTTTTACTTGTCCGGAGCATTAATAAAAACTATTGGTGGGAATTCACTACACTTCATACAATGGTCAAGCCGTTGGAGGAAGTTTAGTGTACAAGAACCATAACTCAATCTTGACAATTACAGAGTTTTGTCAAGAACAATTTTCTTTTTTAGTTTGTTTGCAATGTATTCTGTTACTACAAACTTCCTCAGTTTATAAAGCAGTCTTTTGGGGGTATTAATCACATTTGTGATGCTTTATTTTCTTTTATATCATCAGTACTGGTATGCTCATGAAAGTATACTAATGAGTGGCTAGATAAGCTTTCAAAGCTCTCTGAGTACATTTGTAATTGGAAATTTGCTGCTTTTTGGATGTTTTGAAAGAAATCATAATAAGCAATCGGTAAATTGTTGTACACAGAATTTTTTGTCTGTAAGTTGTTCATTCTAGAAGGAAACTTTAAGGTCTGCAAGTCTCAAAAACATCACATAATATCTTTTCAGCCATGAAAGTTTAAATAGACTATGAAGCAGTCAGTGCTAAAGTTTATTAAATAGGCTACTGTAACTTTACTGTAAAGCATATATTCTAAGTATGTTCTATTGATAAGGCTGAAATATTCTCATTGACACTGCAGAGGTATGAGTTTTCCAATTCGCCAGTTAGAAGTGGAGAAATCCAGTGTAAAGGATAAAGGACGAGGTGGCTCTCCAGTAGAAACAAGTGTATTCTATGATGAAAGAGAAGATTCCACGTGTGGGTAAGTGTCCTAATGTCATACTGTAATTGGTTCAGATGGCAAATTGAAGGTGAAAAAATACATCGCAAATTCATTGAGAACTTTAAGTTTAAAAATATATACTGTTAAACTGCTAATGTCACTAATTTTACAAGTTTATGGATATCCTCAAATATAACTTTCAACAAAAAACACACACCAGACGTTGCCGTTTAAAGCAGCTGTATGTATAGATTGAAACAACAAAAAATAACTTTGGGATAGAAAGTCAGATTAAAACATTCTGAAAGATTCATTGTTATTTTGAACAAATGTAATACACATGGATAAATTTATGTTGAATACTTGAATGTTTTAAGTTAATTAATTTAATGACAGGCGACACATGGAAGAAGGCAGAGGGAAGAAAGGTCAGCATTATGACCAGGATGATGAGGATGTACAGATGAGGAATGATTTCCGCAAACCTCGCGACAGTCTCCTCAATGTGGTTGCAGAGTTCTACTCTACATGTCAGGGAAGGCTCCGAGAACTGAGGAAGATACTTGCTGATCCTTCATTTAGACCACCAGAGCTTCTTGATCATAAATCACATAATGTATGTAGAACTTTGCTGGAATATAGTACCGTTAGTGAATGTGCTGAATTGCATTCTAGAGGTACAATAGCGGATAAGATTCTTTTAATTGACATCTTAAAAGCTATAGGTTTATTGAAGGATTGCCGACAGAGTTTTCCTGTAACATCCAACCATTAGCTGCAACCAAAAGCATAATTTAGTCTAAGACTTTTGTGCTGTATCTCGTTTCTGTAAACGTTGTTATTAGTTACATGTATAACTGCCTTGTAAACAAGGGACAGTATTGTTATTGTTTACACATCACCTCATGTACAGTGCATAACATTACATGTAGTTTAATATCAAATTTTGTAAATTTATAGAGATTGGCTGATATTTCACACATTCTACTGAAGTTAGCACCGTATGATTCAGAGACAATGGGTTGTGCTGGTATACAGAGGTTTGTAAATAATTTCCATATATCTTTAGAGTCGTAAACTTATAGTCACAATTTAACCAAATTAAGGCCAGTATATAATAAAAAAAGAGAACAATTTGTCAATGGGAGAATGAACAAGCTTTTTGGATATACATGTAAATTAACCTTAAATTTATCTTGAATTAGCAAGTAGTTTATATACTGACAATTGTCAAGACAACATTCTACACACTGACATTTTCATGTGAATTTTGCCTTAGAACAAAACAAGTCTTTTTGTCCAGAGTTTTGTCATTTGTTCTGGTTGCCCAATGTTCCAAAGATTTGTGAGTTATTTCTAGGTGTTGGAAATAGTGCAAGAATAAAAAGAATCTCAGTTTCAGTGACACGCCTTGTTTTGCAATGGGACCTTACTTTTAAGCATTCTGAGCAATGTTGGGGTGTAAAAGTTATTGTTATTTGTTTTAAACACCATCCAATCAGAATACATGTTATATCTGCAGGTATATGACTGAGATTCTACCAATCACAGACTGGTCCCAGGAGGCTGTACGCCCTGCTCTCAACTTGATTCTAAGACGTCTAGACAGACTTTTCACTAAACTGTCAAAGAACAAAAACAACCTGAAGGTATGTAGAAAAGTAAGATCCCAAGTTGATAGAGCAAAAGCAGACTAACTAAATACAGTAAAATTTCGCTTTTAAGACCACCCGATATTAAGACTGCCCTCGCTATTAAGACCACACATTTCGGAACCAGATGACCCATTTTATAGTAAAACAGTCTCGATAAAAAGACCCTTTTGATATTAAGTCCACTTTATGCCCGTCTTAATGGTGGTCTTATAACAGAAACTTTACATTTTCACATTATTTCTGAAGATCTTACTTCTAGTTGACAGATAACATGTGTATATTTTGTTACTGTAGAAATGCCAAATGAACACAGTTGAATTAGTTTGATCTTAAAGTGCTGACTAACTAGTCATCAAAGTTTTAGACTTCTGTGCCTCTGACATACAAATAATGGTTACATTTATTTTATAATTTTAGAGGAAGTGTGACTGGGAAGCTGCAGCTAACATACTCAAAGGTATGGAATGCACATTTTGAAATTAACGTTAACATTCACCCTTGTAAAAACTTTGCATCTAAACATTGTCCAGTCCATATCTTTGTTGTGCATGATTGGTATTTGGAATAATTTTGCACAAATGATTTACATGACAAGATGATGTGCTTGGTATAAGAATCTTATCACCAGTTTGATGTTCAAGGTTGCAGCATGTGAACAGGGGGTTTAAGTTGGAGCCTAGATGTCAGTCTTAGATTTTCCATTTGCAATTGTTTACAAAGAAGCCACAGACATGGTGTGACATTGTTCGTTGATGTCATTAATTTATCGTAATTTTACATTTTATTATTCCTTTCCTCTTTACCTTAGTAAAAGTTAGGCTTGAAATCTTATAAGCTTGTTTATTGTGTTTTCCTGATTGCTTGATCCAGCAGTCCAGTTATATACCTTTGATTGATTACAGGTGTGTTCTTGACTTTGAGGAAGTTCCCCTACATTGCACATTTACCACATTTGAAGGTAAAGAGTCTTTTATAATTTTGTATAAGATAATCTGGTACAGAGCTCATTTCATATGTCCAGAGCTCATTTCAGATATCATGACTACATGTGTGTGTTATAAGATAATCTGGTACAGAGCTCATTTCAGATGTCATGACTACATGTGTGTGTTATAAGATAATCTGGTACAGAGCTCATTTCAGATGTCATGACTACATGTGTGTGTTATCAGTCTCTGTCTCTGAGTATTTATGTGAATGAAAAGGAAAGGTAAACCAGTGGATTCTGTTGGAAATATCAGGCTTGGTTGGTTTCTATGTGGTCAGTTGAACAATATTAAGTAATCAACAAAGACACCAACAGGGTTTTGTGAGGATCATTCATTTTTGAGGATAAGGGATAATTCATTACTTATTATATTACTGGAGATTTTATTTGTTTAAATATAAGAAAGTGACGATATGTTCTGCTTTGGCAATCAGTGCAGATCATGATCAGTCACTACATCCTAGTCTTATCACCATTTGTATTGTTTGCTATTCAGTGAGGGTTCTAGAGAGCACCCCTGTGATAGGAATGATAAAAATAGAAAAAATGATAATGGCTGTTTAAGAAACTGAACAATGTAAAGATTGATATTCTTATTTTCAGACCCTGATCAATGTTCTGATCACCATAGTTCTATCAAGTGGCTCCCAGACAGTGATGGAGAGCCTACCAGGCATGGGCGTGTTGCGGGCGGAACACAGTAGCTCGTTTATACCACCTATATTCTGCTCTGAAGTTGTCAAACTTGTTGCAATGCAGATGCAGGCTTTGGGGGTGAGATATTTCAGCTGTACTCTTTATTCAGATAGTAGAAATGATTAGGACTGTTCTGTTGCTTATTTATTTCTCCAAGGTCTTTCATTATTTTCATATTTTATGCTGTTTTGTTCCCTTTTTTGGATTTATTTATTCAAGACTGCAGTCAGTTTGACAGATCTTTCAGGCTTCAGTTGCATGGAGTTGGCATTTGAATGTTAACACCAGTAAGTTACAACTCCTTTCGAAGAAAGTGTTATGCATTTAAAAGTCTGCTATAGCATTTTTTTAAGTTAGTTTTTTTTTAGTTGCAAAAATCAATCTAAAATGATAACTGCAGCTTAAAGTCCATTATTTTGAGACAATTGATCAGGATTCTTAAATTTCAATTTATTTTCTTTGATCTTTGTTACTCAAGCATGTTATCAAAATCACAGAAATTAGGGCAAATGTAAAATTCATAAGTGTCAGATGTGATATGTGACGTTATTATATGTCAGTGATGTTGTTTTGTAGTGCTTAAGGGGGGTCACTGGTGAGGTTTTGGATGTTTGCACTTCCGGAAATTTACATTTGTTATATTTTAAAAATGATGGGTTAACTGGGAAAAACAGTTATGTATTAGTAAACTTAGGCACAATAGGAATATTTTAGTGTAAAAAAAATGAACATTTTTGAGAAAAAATATTTTGACCTCACATTTTGTGACTAAAGTCAGATGCCAAAATGGGGGTAGGGGTACAAAAATAGTCATTTCTCAAAAACCGTTTAAGATATTTACTTAATTCAAATTGTATTACAAGAAGAATTGTAAGGATGTTAAAAATTAATCAATAACTAGTTCCTTTTACAGTTCTTTGTTACATACCTATGCCACCATATCTCAAAGTTCGTCGAAATCTAAAAAACACATTTTTTGTCAGTTTTTATTGAATTTCTTTCTTATAAGCAACATTGACCCCCATTTTTTATTTTTGCATTCTAAAACAAAGGTTTTAATCAAACTGTAGGCAAAATATCTGAAAAACCTTATTATTCCTTCATCATGAAATATTCATTTATCAAAAATTTTAAAAATGAATTTTAGTAAAGTGGGTGGGATAATAATGAGCGTAATATTTATTCAGATGATAATAGAAATACCACTATCTCTAATTTTTCATCCTAAAGTATGACATACTACATTAGAAGAGATTAAAACTTGATACCCATTCTGAAACATACACCTCATACATAAACGTTTACGATACGAAAATTCTAGCTAATTCTGCATTAAGCACCTTATCTGATAGTGTATCACTAAAGATTAATATTGCAAAAAAGTTAAGTTATTGACCCATCATTATTTTTCCAGAAATTAACTAGCAATATGTTAGTCTCCATAAAAAACAGGGTCAATAAAATTTCTTGTTATTTTGAATTTCAGCAGTGACACCCCTTAAGCATGTTTTTTTTCAAATTCATAGAGTACAGTTTAGCAGTAGTCGTAAAGATGAATGTTATATTTATCATAAAAATTTAAAGAAAAAAAATCCAATGCATGCTATTTCTGCAGGACTTGGTGTTTCATAAATATAGTACATTCAAAAACCGGTAGTTATCTCTTCAAATGCTGTAAATACATGTAAACTTGTGGGAATAAAATTTTGTGAATTTTTACTAAGATAAAATTTTGCAGGTACTTTAATTAGTGGATTTCTTTATCTTTTCTTCATCAGTTGTATCTTAAATTTGTATATTGACTTGTTCAGAAAATCAGTGAAAGCTGGTGCACCACAAACTTTTACAATTTCACAGTAATAGCTACATGTTTGTAAACACAGTTTATTTTGAGTTTATAAGAATGTTGCCTTTCTGTAGTCTGTTATTTGGTCAAGTTTTGTTTGGCTGAGATAGCTACTACTGTAGTTTTTGTTGTCTTGTGTTGGAAATGTCTTTTTCCTACATGTTTGTTCTAATGCAATGTTTCTTTGTAGATCAGAAATATGTTTTAATTTTATTTGAAAATAGAAATGTCATGCCAGCCATTATAAACATACTTCTAAGATTGTTGTATAGCAAGAGACATTTTCACATCATGCCATATGCTTTGTATAAGTGGTATTTACAGGACTTTTGCTATTTAAAGTTCATACGAACTAATGCCAAATGAAAGTGGAAGGCTTGTCCTATTTTAGGTTCATGGGGACTAATGCGAAACATTTCTCGAAATAAAATATTATGATAATTGGTTCTCTTAGGTATGAAATGTGGCAAAGGAAAGTGCTTGAAATATAAATGCTTCATTATAAAAATGTGTGTCTACCAGTATTCATATATTCCAACATAAAAATGCAGATTTTTAGCTCAACTGTGCTCGAAGTGAGCTGTTGCGATCGCTCGATGTCTGTCTGTTTTCTATTAACACTTAACCTTATGTATGCAGTAGAAGCTGCATATTTCACTGGATCTTTATGAAACTTGGCCAGATTGAGTAACTTGGTGAATTCTAGGTTGAGTTCAAATATTGGTCTTCTGGGGTCCAAAACAAGGTCAAATCACAGAAAAACCTTGTTAATGCAATAGAGGCTGCATTTTTATTTGATCTTCATGAAACTTTGTCAGAATGAGTGCCTTGTTAAAATGTAGGTCAAGTTAAAAAATTGGTCATTGCGGATAAAAAAAACTAGGTCACCATGTCGAATCATAGAAAAACCTTGTGTAATCTATAGAGGTTGCATTTTCATTGGATCTTCATGAAATTTTGTCAGAATGATTGTCTTGATGAAAGTTATGTCAAGATTGAATATGGATCATCTGAGGCCGAAAACAAGGCCACTCTGTCAAATCATAGAAAACAATTATGCATGTGATGGAATCTGCATTTTTCACTGGAACTTCATGAAACTTGGTCAGAATGACTGCCTTGATGAAGTCTAGGTCAATTTCCAATATATTTGTCATCTAGGGTCAACAACTAGGTCATCAGGTCAAATCATAGAAAAGCCTAGCATATGCATTTTTCATTGAATTTTCTTGAAACCTGGGTCATTTAAAGTCAGAAACTCTGTCACCTGGACAAAAACCTTTCTCTTGTTGATAAATTTAAATGACTTAATTAGAAATTAAGAAATCAAACAGTAAATGGTACATTTGGTGAATAGGTGGCCATTTTTAATTACACTTGCACATTATTGTCTTAGCTATTTTTTTCCCATTCGTAATAAGTCTGCCTCCCCCGTGGTGCAATGGATAAAGCCGATAGCTTAAACACTTTTGTGTCCGGGTACTTTTAGAAACCCCGAGTTCAATCCCATCAACACCCATTTTTTTAAAACTTTTTTCTGCTGTTTTAATAATCTTTTTAAATTTTTAAGAATATTTTACGCCAAATAATCTAAAATCTTCATTCATTCGATAACAGTAAAGTTTCTGCTACGGTCAGTCAGTAGATGTGGTGTCTGTCCAGGTGCGCCTTTGCTTGTTCAACCAGAATTGGTTCCCCCGTTCCCCCCTCTTTTGGGGCCATGCCTCAATATCAATTATCAATTATTATCAATTGTTGGCCCGCTGTGATACTTCGTATCACAGTTTTTCTTGTATAAATTATGATGATAAACTGATTGATTTGAATGCTGGCAGGTATGACATTTAATAATGTTTCCGTTAGTAAATGAAGCTTTTTGTACTGACATTTAACATTAACCCTTGCTCTGTTAGAGACACAATATTGATTTAGGATTTCAGTAGACTAAGATCAGCTGCCACATCTATGTAGTTAGGTCAGGGACATTCTATTAAATTATCATTTAGGTACCCTCCTGTATAATAATGGAACTGTCCGTTTTGGTATCCCTATCAACAGTAAATGGCTCGACCCAAATTGAAAGATGCAATTAACTTCCCTAATGACATAAAAATGATACTATCTGAAACAAGAGATGCATAGGGTTGTACAGGGCAAGGGTTAGAACTGTTTGTCTTGTGTTTCTCAGTGTGTATTATTGCATTATTGTTTTGAATGAGTTTCATAGAATAAACATTCTGTTCTCTTGTGTTGTGTACAGTATACAGGTTACTATGGATGGATTCAGCTGGAGCTAAGACAGCAGACCACAAATGTAAGAGCACGCACAAACTCGTGTACATGCTGCAACAATATACATGTATATTCCTTTGCCATGCTCGTGTTGTGAACATATCTATAGTATGATTTTAATATCGCTGCTTTTTATTTGTAAATTTGATGTAAATATATTCAAACTATAGTGATAGTTATGCATAGTTTCTGCAGATACACTCATATATATATATGTGTGTAAATGTAGGGTAATGCCATAGAAATAACACAATATGCATAATTAACAGTAAATGTTAACCTTTGAAAAATATATGAAACTTTTAGATCATGGAATATTTTATGAACCTCATAGACTAATGAGATACATTATATGACTTAAAAGCTCCAATCACTGGATTATAAGTGAGCCCCAATTTACAGAAAATTAGCGTCTATATGTAAATAGTCATTATTATTATTATATTAAAGGTTGAGTAAAATGTTAATCAGATGGAAAAATTTATTTTATGTTTTCCTGTGAATTATAGAGTTTTCTCAGTGAAATAAAAGTGATAATCCACAGTTTTGAAACGTGGATTACCATTTTTATTTTTCACTGTTTTTGCAATCTTTAGCCCGGATTTCGTCAAAAAGTATACCGGCGTTAGTAATGCTGGAGACCATGCGGCGATGGCGCCGTTTAAGGGCGCCATTTGTTCTATGTTTTCTGATGCCCCCGCCCCGCCGATTTTCGATGTTTTATAGAAACAAACTCATAAAAATAGAGTTTTAACCATAAAATAAACGAAAAATTGTTGGTATCCGTGTATTTCACGTTAATTTCACCCGTGAACACCAAAAGTAGTTATTTTCACTCGTGGCTGCGCCACTCGTGAAAATTCACTTCGGTGCCCACTCGGTGAATTACGGTCTTACCAACAACCCATATAATTGTAAATAATTGCTCTGGTTGTGCTTGTAGGATAAGAGAACAGTATGGCTTCATACCAGATTGTATAGATTGTCTGGCTGACTATGATCCGTACTGGTTGCCCAGTTCAAAACTTTGTCTTCTCATATAAGGAATTGGAGGCTCAGTATTATTATTTTATCAAGAATTCTGACTTTAAAAACATCTGATATAAGATTTTCTGGTACCATATTTTTTTTCTAAGCTTAGCCAAGCCTAGACTTGATTTCTAAGGACTGAATAGCCGAAAATATAATTTCTTGTCATTCTGTAGTACCATAACATGGAGCTGAGAGATTTCTTTTATCAGAGTCTTTATTTCTTGCTATGCTCCATTATTGACAAAATCAAGTTAGAGAACTGACCAGGAATTTATCACTTAAAATTGCTTGATGTTACTTGTATATACATGAAAAAAAGTAAGAATGAACAGTGTTAAAGATGTCCTTGACTGTGATAGTGACTGCTCAAATGGGTTGACATAGGGCTGTAAATAAGCCACCATGTCAAACTAAAAAAAGCTTCAAACTTTAGAAGCCTCATTTTGTAGCCAACAATCATGGTCTGAATATGTCTCATGATAATCTTTAGGTACACTCAGCTTTCATACCTTATCGTACATTAGGGCTTTATCGTTGGTACCGATATTCTCTGTTGACTGTGGTGAGTGTTATTGGGCCATCATGACCCTCTTGTTGTTTGATGTGTCTATTATTTCATAACTCAAATATCAGTTTTCCTAGTACTGCTATTTAAAAATTGTGATTTTATCCAAATAGTTAAATGTATGGCTTCTGTCTCAGTTGAGTATTTCATAAGTACATATATGCACATAAAAACTCCCCTTGATGATAATTTTCCCCTTGTATTTCTTTCAATTGAGAAGAGTTTTTTTGCCATGGGCAGTTTTTATATCAGAAACAGTTAATTCTTTAATGCCCTTTGAAACTTGCCACTTATAGTACTTCGGTACACGCTGTTATCTTACCTTATCGTATATTAGGGTTTTATCATTGGTACTGGTTTCCCATATGACCAATGCCCCCAGAAGAGATTAGTTATTTTGGGTTTCAGAGGATAGTGCAAGATACAGAAAGCGTCCCAATTCCAGAGACACCCCTGGTTCTTTATCATGCCAGGTGTATAGCACCCATACATGGGACCTCGCTTCATCCGAAAGACTGTTAGTAATTTTAGTTGGTCAGCCCCGGGAATCGAACCCACAACCCCGAGATTACAAGTCTCATGCTCTACCTATTGAGCTAACCGGGCTGACCAGCTTTCATACCTTTGATACATTCAGTTTTTATATCCATTATACATTCAGTTTACATAACCATGACACTTCCAGCTAAAATAACCCTGGCAGTTTTCATACCCATGACATGTTTAGCTCTTATAACAAATTACATGTTCAGCTTTCACAGCCATGACATGTTCAGCTTTTATAGCCATAGCCATGACATGTTCAGATTTCATAGCCATGACATGTTCAGATTTCATACCCATGACATGTTTAGCTTTCATAGCCATGACATGTTCAGTCCTCATAACCATAACATTTTCAGCTTTTATAGCCATGACATGTTCAGCTTTCATAGCCATAACATGTTCAGCTTTTATAGCCATGAGATTTCCAGCCTTCATAGTCATGGCACCTTCAGCTTTCATAACCATGACATGTTCAGCTTTCAATACCATGTGTTTAGCTCTCATAACCATGACATTTCCAGCATTCATAACCATGACATGAGATTTTCATAGCAGTAACATGTTCACCTTTCAAAGCCATGACATGTTCAGCTTTCATAGCCATGACATTTTCAGCTCTCATAACCTTGACATGTTCAGCTCTCACAACCATGAGATTTCCAGCTTTCATAGCAGTAACATGTTCAGCTTTCATAACCATGACATGTTCAGCTCTCATAACAATGACATTTTCAGCTTTCATAACCATGACATGTTCAGCTTTCATTGCCATGACATTTTCAGCTTTCATAGCCATGACCTGTTCAGCTTTCATAACAATGACATTTTCAGCTTTCATAACCATGACATGTTCAGCTCTCATAACCATGACATGTTCAGCTTTCATAGCCATGACCTGTTCAGCTCTCATAACCATGACCTGTTCAAATTTCAAAGCCATTAGATTTCCAGCTTTTATAACCATGACATTTGCAGCTCTCATAACCATGACATGTTTAGCTTTCATAGCCATGACATGTGCAACTTTCAAAGCCATGAGACTTTCAGCTTTCTTAGCAGTAACATGTTCAGCTTTTGCCATGAGATTTCCAGCCTTCATAGTCATGGCACCTTCAGCTTCAACCAGACTGTCAGCTTCATCCAGGTGTTTAGTTATAACAGATTTCAGGTATAACATGACAGAGATTTTCAGCTTTCTAGCGTACATGTTCACTTTTAAAGCCATTAGATTTCAGCTTATAACCAGACATGTTCAGTCTCACCATGCATGTTCAGCTCTCATAACCAGAGTTTTCAGCTTCAGCAGTACATGTTCGCTTTCAACCATGCATGTTCGCCTCATAACCGAGTTTCGCTTCATAGCAGTAACATGTTCAACTTTTAAAGCCATTAGATTTCCAGCTTTCATAACCATGACATGTTCAGCTCTCATAACCATGACATGTTCAGCTCTCATAACCATGAGATTTTCAGCTTTCATAGCAGTAACATGTTCAGCTTTCATAACCATGACATGTTCAGCTCTCATAACCATGAGATTTTCAGCTTTCAGCGTCATGTTCAGCCTCATACCATGGTTTTCAGCTTTCATAGCGTAACTGTTCGCTTTCATAACCATGACTGTTCAGCTCTCATACCATGACATGTTCAGCTTTCAAGCCATACATGTTCAGCTTTCAACCAGACATGTTCAGCTCTCATAACCATGAGATTTTAGCTTTCAAGCAGTAACATGTTCAGTTTCACCATGAATGTTCAGCTCTCATACCATGACATGTTCAGCTTTCAAGCCATAATGTTAGCTTTCATAACCAGACATGTTCAGCTCTCTAACCAGGTTTTCAGCTCACGCATGTTCAGCTTTCATAACCAGGATTTCAGCTTTCATAGCGGTACATGTCACTTTCATAACCATGACATGTTCAGCTCTCATAACCATGAGATTTTCAGCTTTCATAGCAGTAACATGTTCAGCTTTCATAACCATGACATTTTCAGCTTTCAAAGCCATGACCTGTTCAGCTCTCATAACCATGACATGTTCAACTTTCAAAACCATGAGATTTCCAGCTTTTATAACCATGACATGTGCAGCTGTCATAACCATGACATGTTCAGCTCTCATAACCATGACAGTTTCAGTTTTCATAGCCATGGCATGTTCAGCTCTCATAACCATGACATGTTCAGCTCTCATAACCATGACATTTTCAGTTTTCATAGCCATGACATGTTCAGCTCTCATAACCATGACATGTTCAGCTCTCATAACCATTACATTTTCAGCTTTTATAACCATGACATGTTCAGCTCTCATAACCATGACATGTTCAACTTTCAAAGCCATGAGATTTCCAGCTTTCATAACCATGACATGTTCAGCTTTCATAGCCATGAAACTTTCAGCTTTCATAGCCCCAACATGTTCAGTTCTTATAGCCATGAGATTACAAGCTTTCAAAGCCATGGCACATTCATCTTTCATCGTATGACATGTCAAGCTTTCAAAGCCACGAGACTTTCAGCTTTCAAAGCCATGAGATTTTCAGCTTACATAGCCATGATCCTTGCAGATTGCATACCCATGACACCATTAGCATGAAAACCAAGCCTTTCAGCTGTTTTATGTGAAGTGTTAATTCCCATGAATTTTATTTAAACATAATTTAAGCTGAAAATTAGGTTAACCTTTACCTTTTCAACTGTAAATTAACAAAATGCTTCAAAAGTCATTAGTTGTTAACCTTTTACCTTTTCAACTGTAAATTAACAAAATGCTTCAAAACTTGTTGTTACCTTTCCTTTTCACTGTAAAAACAAAATGCTTCAAAAGTCATTAGTCGTTAACCTTTTACCTTTTCAACTGTAAATTAACAAAATGCTTCAAAAGTCATTAGTCGTTAACCTTTTACCTTTTCAACTGTAAATTAACAAAATGCTTCAAAAGACATTAGTCTGCTTTTCTAATACCCTGTATGCAGAGACACTAGATGGTAGTGCTGCTTGCTTCATTAGATTTCAGTTATACTTCAGCCTATACTGAGTTATTAATTTAGCAAAACTTACCTGGTGTATATATAAAAAAAACTATAACACATAACTATAAGAATGCAGCCGTCTGACTAATATATGAGTTCCATGAATGCTCAACTAACATTGGATGAAAACTTCCATATAATATATGTAAATCTGGTATAACTTTATACATGCACCTGTAAAATTCCCTGATAATTTCAAAGCTTGAATTTTATTTTTATCATTTATTTTAGTACATGTAATATTTAGTTCTAAATTTATGTTACAACTATATTGATAAACGCTATACTAAGTCTGATTTCTGCAATTGGAAACTAAAGGCAAAGAAGTAATAATACTACAGTTGTTTTGTCCACTAAAACAGCTTATTCTGTATTGAATTATTAGAAAATATTTGTAAACCTTGCTCCTGTTGCAAAATATTAATATGATGTGGAAATGATTGAATCCTGGGACATATTTGTAGAGTTAAACTTTGAAAAGTTAAATTAAGCCATTGTAAATTTATCAACTAAAGTTGCATTTAGTTATGTAACTTACAGGCAGTTGAAGAACAACGTATATATCCTATTTTGTAATTAGACAACAAGGTACACGTATGTTTGTTTTCCAGAAACTGGTCCGGTATTGATAACTTGTGTTTATATTTCAGGAGCAGTTTTCCTTGGAGCAGATCTGTGGAGGAACAGCAGTGTTTCCCACCAGTGAGAGATGCATCAATATGCTTGTCAATTTCATCCTACCGCTGTGTGTGAGGGTCGGCTGTGGACGTAGGGGTTAGTGGTCATTGTAATGCTGGTTGTATTGTCGGTTTTTATGAATTATATTCATGCTCCTGTTTTGAACCCGCCCCCATTATGGGCCCACCTCTGCAGTCAAGGTGCTAAGATCCCTGACTTAGGGATCCCGTCACAGATTGAGGGTCATGGGGTGGATCTGATGTCCTGATTCAATGTGAGAAAGTTGGTAGTTGAAAGATTGGAGTCTAGCACTGATTTTGCCAAGTAAACCGCTCACCTATAGATAACACTGAAAAACTGCTGAAATGTACATATAACATGAAAACAACTAAGTCCTTATTTGAAGAATGGCCTTTAATATAGCTGCATCTTTGTATGCACGTTATGGTATGTAAAAATGCACGGGTTTCTTTGGAGTAATTTCTCCCTTCAGTTCAACAAGGTTGTAACTCTACCTTAAGTACTTAAAATAGAATTTACAGCATTGTTTCACCAAAAATACAGTATGTCAGTTCTGTCTGGAACCAATTTATTTATGAGTGAGCTATAAGAGTTTTAGCTGATGCAGTTCTTATTTCAGTACATATAAGTCTCCATCCATAGGAGTGACAGTTGTAACAAGAATTTGCACAACTATTGACTTAACGTATATTGCAAAGTTGGCATTTTAACATTTGTACATGTATGTACTCTAAGAGGAAAGAATGCACAGTAGCTTATACATAATCATAGTTCTAAGACTTCATGTTAGGTATTTAAATGAAGACGACTATCATTTATTCTTTTATTTGAGTAGAAATATGTTGAATATGTGACCTTCTGCTTTCAGATACCCCAAAGTTAAGACAAGTAGACATAAACTTTGCCCTACAAGTTATTCTTAACATTTTGAATCCACCAACAAAAGTATCCAGTGGAAGTCAGAACAGTACTAAGTCAGCCATGCATCATCTGTCAATCTCCGAACACGGTCGCTGTGGGAGTATGAGTCAGAACAGTCATAAACACTACGTCAAGTACCAGGGAAATGAGTTACTGATTCACACAGCTTACCTAGGTAATGTTATAGTTTCGTAAAAGTCTTTAACAGATGCCCACTCCTATGTATAACATCCCTTTGTGACTTAGAATGCTGAAACTTAAACTTGATGCATTTTCCACGATTGTTCTTATTTTTTGTGATGCCAGTTTTTCAAATCCCTTTTTCCCCGGAAACACTGTAAAACATATATATTGAGGATAAAATGCAATACAGTCATTAGATGTACAGACATTTTACGCCAAATATAGAGAATCACGGTTGGCAAAAATTCTATAAAAAATTTAACTTAATAAATATTCCTCTTTTGAAAAATGTTATGTCTCACGGCTTTTTGGGGATTTCGTTTTGTGTAAATTTGTGTTAATGTATTCAGTTTGAAACAACATCTTAAAATGGATAGACAGCTGATGAAGCCAAACTTCAGATATAAAACTGATGTTTACTGTAGGGACTTCCAAGAAGTAATTCATTTGTGCCAAAGTATAAGATAAAAGTCTTCGAGCAAACTGTTGTACAGTACAGGTATATTGACATTATCAAAATATAGCAATAACCATTACAGTCTACTAAACAGCAAATTTTTATTGACAATGCTTCTTTTTTTTATAAAGAAACAACAAAAACTTTTCTTGAAGATTGATGATGAAATGCATAACTTCATATAACTTACAAAACATCTGGTATATTTTAGAAATATGTGTTTCAGGTCTAGAGATACTGATGGCCTGCTTTGATAAACCATTGTCCTCAGAGTGGCACAGAGTAGCCAAGTGTATCATTCAGAACTCACAACTGCGAGGTAATTGTTCAAACTATGTATTTCAATCATCAGCTTGTTAATTATCTAAAATTGACTTGTCCATTTTACTGTTTTAATGATAGTAAGTAAGTAACGTCTTTATTTAACAAGGCTTACGCATTCAGTTTCCCGATCTTCCATGCGAGCCACAAATGATAGCTTTATACAGTGAAGTTCTGCTATTAAGACCACCTGATATTATTAAGACCGCATTATGCCGGTCTGAAGGGTGGTCTGTTTAGAGGAACTTTACTCTTGTAGTTAATGATGTGTGTGTTTCAACTTTACCAACTGAGTGCATTTCAGCTAGAGTAGATTACAGTCAGACTGCTTATGATCTTCACTGGTTGCAAAGACATGAATATCTAGTTCCATTAAGGTGAAGTTTGAACTTGACACTGCAATGCCTTTGTCTATGTAATTGATAAATGCTGTTGAAATGGATTAATATACATGTACAGACAAGAAAGAAAAATATGAATTACATGGACTTCTTTTTTGTGTGAGGATTATTTGTTTTACCATCACCATGTAATTGTAACATACTGTATGCTGTAAACTGGAATTTTATCAATTATTATGCTATGGTCTATGAACTATTTCAGTTTGCCTACCATTATGGAAGTTCCTGGACTTTGTAGTGACTCATAGACCATCAGTGTTCCTTATGCTGCAACCATTTATACAGTTCAAGGTAACAATCATACAGTCAAAGCCGGCTTCTCCTCCTACACCCACTATGATGATACTAAGCATCCACTTCTGCTCCCAGTCTCCTGTTTCCTGTTTTAAACCTTACTCACTTGGTACTGTGTGTGAATAGATATTGTGGGTTTCTTCTTCTAGCGATATTTTCAATTATGTTCTGGTGGTGAATTTATATTTAGGGTAGTTGTTTCTACACATAGTCCTACACATACTGATTTTTGTATCACACAGAATTCAAAATTGTGTTCATATATTGTATATCTAAAACAAAAAACACTGAATTTTGCCACAAACATTTGTCTAGGCTTACTCTGACACATGTACAAGAAATTATGTTTTCTCTGTAGATGAAATTATCAAGTTGAAAATCAGTAAGACTTACATTTTACAGGTTTGACTTAAAAGAAATGTAAGCTTATATGACTTTGAAACAGCATGCTGCAAACTAAAGAATGCTAAAATTAAAAATGTTCTCATTGTAGATGATGCGCATAAATTGTGATACAGCCCAAGAGTACTATATACAGCAGACATTGAAGGACAAGATGCAAGGCTATAGCTTTACACACCCGAAATGTACTGGTTCTGTTCTAGTTGAGCTGGCATTAGAATTGAAAAGCATCAAAGAGGAGTTTGTAGCTACTGGAGGTAAGTATTCCATAATCTGTTGTGGTATACCACAGCAAGTTATAATATTCTGAAAAGATAATTATACCCCCACATTGAAGTAGAAAACATCATGGACGTTTACATTAACTTTTACGTCCCGCGTAACTCGTCCGGCCGTCCGTTCGGTTTTTCCTTGTCCGCCCAATAACTTAAGATTCCTTTGACCCACAGTCTTCATATTTGGCATGGAGGTTAGTCATGACTAGTAGATGACCCCTATTGATTTTGAGGTCACCGGGTCAAAGGTCAAGGTCACAGGGGCCTTGACTTCAAAAACCTTGTCCGCCCAATAACTTAAGATTCCTTTGACCCACAGTCTTCATATTTGGCATGGAGGTTAGTCATGACTAGTAGATGACCCCTATTGATTTTGAGGTCACCGGGTCAAAGATCAAGGTCACAGGGGCCTTGACTTCAAAACATGCTTGTTCATAAGCTTCCGCATTTGGATTTGGGTCAAAGTCTGCTCCTGAATAAATTTCAAAATCACAAACATACAAACTTTTGCTTTCACACATTGTATAAAGTTTTACTCCAAATCTGTTTGGTTTGTTTGGAATATATTGTTTAAAGGAAAGCCTGTCTTTCCAAGGAGCCATGGTTTCATCAATGCATATACTTCCTTCTGGAGTATAAACATTTCGAAAAGTGATGATACGCTATCATAGATGGGACGAATATTGTGTATTGGATCCCATCCGTCCTCTCCCCCTATGGAATGCAGTTTCATTATACCCCCACAAAACGTAGGGGGTATATAGGAGTGAGCTTTTCGGTTTGTTTGTCTGGTCGGTCTCTGTTGGTTTTCATGGTTTCCGGATGATAACTTATGAACAACTTTACCCTTTTGAATAATTTTTGGTACACACGTGCAACTTCATGAAATACAGGTCAAGTTCAACTTTGGGGTCAGTAGGTCAAAGGTCAAGGTCACAGTGACTCTGAACTGTAAAACAGTTTCCGGATGGTAACTCATGAAAGGCTTGACCAATTTAAATAATTTTTGGTACACACGTGCAACTTTATGAAATACAGTTCAAGTTCGACTTTGGGGTCAGTAGGTCAAAGGTCAAGGTCACAGTGACTGAACTGTAAAACAGTTTCCGGATGATAACTCATGAAAGGCTTGATCGATTTAAATAATTTTCGGTACACAGCTGTAACATCATCAAATACAGGTCAAGTTCGACTTTGGGGTCAGTAGGTCAAAGGTCAAGGTCACAGTGACTCTGAACTTTAAAACAGTTTCCGGATGATAACTCATGAAAGGCTTGACCGATTTAAATAATTTTCGGTACACAGCTGTAACATCATCAAATACAGGTCAAGTTCAACTTTGGGGTCAGTAGGTCAAAGGTCAAGGTCACAGTGACTCTGAACTGTAATGTTAAATAGTTTCCGGATGATAATAAACCTATGAAATTGAACTATAATTGATAATTTCTAACCTTACACATTTTGTATGCTATTAAAACAATACATTTACACAAGTTATTGTATAATAACTCAACTCTATGTCCTTGTGGCCATTCCTTTCTTATGGTTGCCATACTTCTGTGACAAAGCTGTATTGTGGGGGTATAATTCGTCACTCTTGTGACAGTTCTAGTTAACATTGAAGTAGAAAACATCATGGACTTTTTACATTAACATTTTAAAGTTCTGTGTAAATGGTCACACATTACCCTTAGATGCAGAAGTTACAGAATCAGTTAATATTTACACCAAACTTTTTATATTCTAGGAGAGTACCGTTCAAGGTCAGCTACCATGGTAACAGATAGGTCTGACTTCTCTCAGTCCCAGGCTGCTCACAGAGCCAGAGTTGAGATGTCAGAGATCACCACTGAAATAATAGGACCACCTAAACCTACACTAGCAACAATAGGCAAAAGAGCAAGTAAAGGTAATGCACTGAATCTGCAAGTTAGGAGTAAATGAATGTGATGTATTGCTGAAAGGACAAGTACAGGTAATGTGCTGAATCAGCAAATTAAGATAATGTTGCTGAAAAGGTACAGTTAATGTATTGCTGAAAAGACAAGTAAAAGTAATGTGCTGAAGAACCAACTAAAGAAAGGTTCATGTTGAAAGAGCAAGTATATGATTAATGCAAAGTTTAATTGTGCATGTCATTAGCATGTACTATGCATGCGATTTTGTATGGGGTTATAGCCCTTTCACAAAGCTCAGTATCTGAGTGGGGCAACTTCTTTACAGAGTTTATTAGCATACCTTACTCTTGTCTTTTAATTACTTACTAATATGATTAAAATGTTTTAATGTTGTTTAAGAAGCATGACCTGGGGAATAAGTTGAAATATTATGTTCTATGAGTTCTTCAGCAAAAGTCTTCATTTCTTGAGTCATATATTTTCCGAATCCGTTTTGCTTGTTTCAAGATTTCAACTGAATTTGTATTACAAAATACAGTTACTTTTACTTGTAGCAACAATTTTGTCTCAAGGAAGTTCAAATACTAGTGCACCATTCAAGGCAACAGTAGTTACCTCCAGCTTCGACAGTGTTAGTCAATCAGGAAGGAGAATGTCAAGTGGACAGAGGATATCTGCTAAAGATGGTGCAAGGATTCTAGAAAAGTTCAAGAAACCAACACAGGATGACCTTTCACCAACTGGTAAGTATAACTACAATAACAATGTATACTGTTTTGAGAAATGCAGCTTCAGAGGATTTTAAGAAATCAATAAGAACTTTCTGTATTTATGCTTTATTAGTCAGCTAATATTGTTGAAATTGGTTTCTTGTTTTTTAACCTGCAGCCTCTGAAATACTTACCTTCTGAAATACTTACCTTCTGAAATATTTGTCTTTATTTATGTTGCTGTAGCTTCACCTAATTTCTTAGTTTTCATAAAATAATGCCAGCTATAAGATGTGGACAGTGGTTTTGGTTTTTTTGCAAAAATCTGTAGTAAGGTGATAAATTTTATTGTTTCTATTAAACAGATCAGATAACACCTGACTCCCCAAGCAAGTTAGGTCGTCAACCAACAATTGTATTTAGGCCGCCAATATCTGACCAGAACAGCATTGATGAACAATATCATGCAGAAATTCAGTATGAGAATGAAAGTAAGTAAATTCACAGTAATCTTTATTCACAAGATAAATTAAGGGGAGTGGTGGAGTAGAGGTTTAGATGTCTGCCGCTTATCCCGGAGGTTGCGGGTTCGAGCCCCACCAAGGTTACAACAGTACCTCCTCATATGACACCAGTACTGGTTTTTCCAGGAAGCGGACTCGAAAGTGACTCGATGAACTCAAAGCTTTCTTTACAATCGAGCTAAAATAAATTAGTATACACCAAGATAAATAATGCACTGTTTCCTCTCTGTAGGTCTTTATTGGCTAAAAAGTCTTTATTTGGAGATGGGTCTTTAACACAGGTTTGACTGTTTGAGGCATTCTGTGTTAGTCAAGATTTTAGATGATAGAAAATGTCAAAATTTACTTGCACCATGCTAGATGTGTTTGTATATACCTTTGTAAGGAAGAAGCTGCACGATACTTAATGCATTAAAAAGTGAGAAGATTATCAAAATTCTGGGATAGTAGATTCTTGATTCAAGGATTTTAACCTGTCTCTCATGGATCGTCATATTGTTAGCATTTTCTTTTGATTATAGCATCCGCAAACTAAAGTACCTTACAAACTCACCATAAATATCAAAATAATTTAGTGATCTCTATTCTCACTTTATGAATATTTTTTACTCAGTTGTTCCTATAGTTTGTGATGGTCAGGATCTTCATCCTCGTGAACATCGACTCCAACGACAAGACGCAAAAAGTAGGAAAACCTTCAAGATGAAAAGAACAAAGACAAAAACGACAAGTATGAGACGGTTTATTACCCGCCATGGTAGAAATGATACTAGTGACACAGAGAGCAACAGCACAGAAGAATCCCCGACCGGAAACGGAACTCTCAGAGCCAAAGGATTTAAAGAAAAGGAAAATCTCCGTTTACATCGGACTGGCACAGGTACTCAGAAACCAAGATCGGGATCTCCAGCTCGCATGGCTAAATCTTCAGAAACAATTCATGAACAGAAAGAAGATGCAAAAAAGGTATTTTTTGCTTTGCCCAAGTTTGAATTTGAGCTGCATATTTGATGGTTATGATGTTGGGTGCTGGATTTTGTTTTGTGATGATAACATGGTTAGTAAACTGTATGGTTTATATGACAGTCTTGAATGTCCATTTCTAAGACCAAATCAAATTTTCTTTTTAATCTGGAATTGTAACAGGGAAATACAGTTTGAAACTGGCTTCTAAAACTTTACTATAGCCGTGGAGTATTTCCATGTTTGAAATACTGCTGCAAGAAAACGAGTGAATGTTTTTGTATTTCCTTAGATTGATCTGGGTGGTCTTTTTGTCCTACTTTCGCTTTATTGCATGTTGTAAACAGTCAGATATATGCGTTGCACATGATCGGAAGTAAAGGTCTTTCAACTGTAGTTCAAAATAGGCATGCTTATTCATGTACAACCTATTTATGGCCTCTTTCTGGGAGACTTCTTGAGAATTACAAAGATATTTTAAAACTGGAAAACCTACTTTCGTTTTTGAAAAGGCAAATTCTTTTGTTAAACTCAAATTTTCAACACAATATGGTCGCATTTGGTGCAGTGTGTCATATTTTATTCCTGTTACTATTCCAGATTAAAAGAAAATTCAATTGGTCTTAGTAATGGACCTTTAATTCAAAGTACTTTTATTAATATACAGATCTTAGGTAAGCTTGTTTCTTTGATGATTGCATAGTTTTTTTTATAGATTTACAGATTTGAACTTCTGAAGTTCATATCTAAGAACATGCACACATGACATTTAGTAACAAAGACTTCTAACAATGTTGTGGCCACGATTTTGCAATAAACAGATTTTTCTAGCCACGAAAGTACACATACACTTAAAACAGTATTCCTACAGTATTCTTGCATATTTAGAGATAATGAACAAGATTACACAAAATGCGAAATAAAGGTGCAGTTGCTTAAACAAAGAGCCATCTTACATGAGAAATTACACTTATTAAGGGGCCATTGGGTAAAAAGCCTTAAAGTAGAAATTTAAATGAACACTGCTTCAGAAAAGTAGTGAAAGTCATTTTCACAAATATTTAGGAGAAATTTAACCTGACAGTTTATTAATTATGGTGTGTATTGTAACATATTTTTAGTGAAAGGTAGTGATGTATTTTTGAATGAGGTTGTATATGTTGTGGTTTATGGTCAAACCAATTTGCATTATGTTGTGTTTTGTAGTAATATTTTCAGTATTATACAACTGGCAATAGATTAGTAATGCAGGGTTTAAATGTGAATTACAGACGAGCGTGTAAAGTAAGGCAGTTGTTTTGATGAAGCAAGTCATTATTTATTTAGGCTTTTACTCACTAGCACTACCATCTCTTATTTGAAATACAAAAACGAATACAAGAATACTACTGTATGGAATTTTGTATCATTTGAAAACAAACAAATTTACATTTCTTTTGTATTTTATATTTAGGACTAGCTCTGTTAGACAGGTAAACTTAAACATGAGGACATAAGTTGCTTGGTTACCCTTCCTTTGAATTGGTTAAGAAAAGAGAATTACCGGAACTTACTTTTGATCTTAACGAAACTTTACTTCCTGGCTTTATGGAATCCAAATTTGTAGCACTGTAATTGAAAGGGTGATAGATATTAGGAAATTGGTGATGGTCTGTTTCCCTGCCTTAATTTTTTTTCTTTTTATTTATTTTATAATTTCTCAGCAGTTTTGATCTGCTGTAGCTTTGGATGAGAGTTAATCAAACAAATGGCCAAATACACTAATTTCACATTATATCTAGGTCAAATGATATTATGCAGTTGTAAACTGGTTCTCTAGAAACACATTCTTATTCTTAAATATTTATCTTGTTGTGTTTGTGATATATTGCTATGCATACAACATATCATAGTAGCTTACTAAGCAAGTACATGTAGATCATATTAAAGTAATTGCATACAATGTACTTGTATTTAACATTTTGATTACTAGAACTTTTAATTTAAATGAAATTGGAGACATATGGAAAACTAGTTCTCTATAATATCTATCTGTCATGCATTGTGTGATATTTAAACTTTGCAAGTATGATCATGGTATTAAGGTTGTCTTTTGCACAAAATAATACAAGTAATGTCAATATGTATTCAGCTGTTTTGTTCAGACACAAGACTTAGTCTTGTGACATTTAGTAACTTTAAATTTTGTTTTCATAGACTAGTTCTAGTAATTGTATTAAAAGATTTTGATGAAACTATGCATGTAAAAGCTAGTTAACAAGGAACATGGCTTTAAATTACAGTGCAAATCGGTACCCTTTTGCACCAACTGATTAATGTCAAAGCCAACTCATTGTTTAAGCTGTTTGATGGAACCATATTGTTGTGTAATGTGTCATGTACTAACTCAGTGTTGAATGTAAACTTTGCTTGCTATAACATTTGGTGCAGAGTGTTGTAAATGTTTTGCACCCATGGCTTGTATGATGTAAGCATGTGTTGTGATTAGGGTGTTCATATGTAGTCAGTTGTTCTTCGGTAAACACATATAAGCACATTTATCTGGGAGATTTGTGCAAAGGGCTATTCATTTGTAAGGCAGCATTGACCAAACAATCTAAACAAAAAATGTTAATCTGTAGGAGTTATTCAACACAAACTCAAATGCAAATTCAAACGCTTTATCTACCTTCGGAATGTTTCAGTAAAGTATTCTTGCAACAGACATACACCGTATGTAGAATATAAACGATCTTACTGTCTTCTGTGAGTGGAAATGGCAAATCTAAAAGTCGTTTTAGAACAAAGTTGTTGGGAACAAATTGTAGCAAATATGGTTGTTAAAGGAGTATAACAACATCCCTCTATCGCTTTTATCGAATACCTAAGTGTGTTGACCTGTAAGCTGGAGAATTTTCATATAACAGGCATACACGTTTCAGCCACAAAGCAAGCCAATGTCTGGTTTTTTTTTCCAATTTTCTAAGCGCAAACTATTTAAAAACACTCACAGTAACCCTTTTGAAAGCAGGTAAGATATTGTATATATCATCGTTTTATGCTTTCACATCCTTTTAGCCATGTTCTTAAGAAAAAAACGGTTGCTTTATCACCATACAATATATGTTGCACATCTACATCTGTCTAGGTGAATATGGGGATCATAGGACTGTGAATCTTTCACTTTCTAGGTGTTTATAGCGCCACAACACTAACAAGTCTTTTTCGACACTATTCTATACCGATTTGAAAGGCTGTGACACCACTGCATGATGCAATATTGTATACACCTGAAAGAATGTATAATGGGAACACATGCAGGGGCTGGCAGCATTCATGCGTTGTCCACTTGTCTAAGAAGAACAGTTTTCATCTGATCTACACCAATTTTGCATGAAAATGTTTGTGGGCATTATGTCTCTGCCAAGTTCGATAACCACCCAATTCACCTTGGGCCCTTTTAGATCATGGCCCATTGACCAAATTAACCTTGTCTGCTCTGTAATTCAAACAGTTTTCATCTTATCTTCACCAATCTTGCTGAATATGTCTAGCCAAGTATAAGTGTTACAATTTATTTATTAGAAGCTGAATTTATTTTTCCCTACCATTTTGAAATACACAAAAAAAGAAAACAGATATTTTTTGAATTAAGGTTTAGACCAATAGCCGACAAAATGTAAGGTGTTACACGCACTGTATACAGTCAACATGGTTCATGGGACCACCTGTATTAAGCGACTTTTGTATTGAATGACCACTCCAAATCCCGTCCGAATGTTATCCCTACATACATTTATTCCATTAAACGGCTTTTGTATTGTGCGACCAGCCGCCACTTAAAATCAGTCACTGTCGTTGAAAATATATCCATTAAGAGACCGTGTTTAAAGGTTACCGACACAACTTAAACCGACCCAAAAAACAATACCAAAGAAAAGGCAGTGGTGGAATTTTCATTTTAAGCCAGAGTAGCTTATGGGATATGTTGATAATGATTATGTTGAAAATGATAGCAAATTTACATTGAACCAGCATGAAGTTGCCTGTTTACTAAATTTTCATGGATCTAAGGACAAATGGTCTTTCAAATAACAAGATCTACAGAAATTGTCCACAAGATTTCACAAATATGAAAAGTAGACTAACTCAGTTTGATAAACTTCTAAAAAGCACTTTCTCATATTCTCAGGGATTTTTGCTAATCATTGCTAATGTTTGTCTCTAGATGTATCTTATATAGTTTAGTGTAGTCAGTAATATGTTACAGGCACATGTATCATTAACAGTAAGGTTTATTAACAGTTCAAAATAGCGGTTTACTTGTGTAATAAAACATAATCTATTAAGACCATTTTATTAAGAGACCACTTTTTGGTGGTCCCTTGGGTGGTCTCTTAATACATTTTCGACTGTATATGTATAAAATGGTTCTCATGTTTGTTGATAAAGGGTCAAGTTGCCTTATTATAATATGAGCAGCCTTCATAAAATTGACACACCAGGTGTGCTAAATATTAAAACCTTCAGAAAACATTCAAAAGCTATAAAATATATTAATCATATTAGCTGAAATTGTGTTAATGTACGTTGAAGGTTTCCATTTATATTAATTGTAGAGCTATGTTAGGATTACTTAAACCTAGTCTTTCTAAAGAAAATAACATTTTTTCTGTGAGTGTTTGTTAATTGTAAAGTGTCTGTGTGCTTCTTCTCTCTGTAGCCAAGCCGACCACGCTATATACAGCGGTCAAAATCACATGATGACCCACATGCTGATATCCATGCCCCATCAGGTACAGCAAGAGGGCGTATTGCTAGGCAAGGCGCAAGGATAGTCAGAGATCGGTCACCTTCGTCAAGTCCTGTGCGTAACCCAAAAGATGTTGCTATTGGTAGTCATGGACCAATGTCGCCACCGCCAAGAGGCCGGTCCTTTGGAAGCCCAGTTGAAAGACCAAAGTCTATTATATACGGTTCCATTACTGGAGCAGAAAGTCCTCCACAAAGTGCACAGTCGATGAAAGAAGAACCATCCCATTTTAGATATAGTGTGAGA
The DNA here is from genome assembly GCA_022818135.1 of Saxidomus purpurata. Classification (NCBI taxonomy): domain Eukaryota; kingdom Metazoa; phylum Mollusca; class Bivalvia; order Venerida; family Veneridae; genus Saxidomus; species Saxidomus purpurata. The sequence goes on along the minus strand of JAFMSR010000003.1, from coordinate 39,826,768 downwards.
AGAAAGAAACCTTTAGACGCTACAGCTCAGATGGAAAAATCATCTGTAAGCACTGACGGAAATCCATTTAGTAGTACTAGTCACACGAATCCTCTTAGTCCACCAGCATATGATAAACCAAAACCAATTGTTACGTCTCCAGATAAGAAAGACCATAGTTCTAAAAGTTTAGTACAGTCTCGTATACAGATGTTCACAATGCCAGATGATACAAAAACAACCAACCAAACATCAAACCTTTCTCAAACAATACCATCTTTAGCGCCACCTCCTATTCCTCGAAGACCACATCGTTTAGTAAAATCATATACAATTGATGCCGAAAGCATGGGCCCAACAAGCCCAACTAGCCCCACGTATTCAAAACCATTTACCTCCCGAGAGCGGCTAAGACCATTTAGTCCAACTGACAAGCAACGAGCGATATCAAAACTACTCCATGATCTTCCTGTTAGCGAACAGTCTGCTTTCTATACACCAACAACACAATACACGCCTTCCTATGGCAACAATACTAATCCCTTCTTTTCTTCCGATTCTCCATTAGTAGAAACCAAAGCATCAACAGATGCTTTTAAATTGCCGGACACGATAAAACAAGCGTATTTGTCATCACGATGTTCTTCTGACGAGTCTTTGACAGAGTTTAGTTCTTTGTTAAAGGAGGACGAGAAATCGGACTCGAGATCATCTCTGTGTATATACTTTGATGGGAAAGACGTTCCCGATACACTTGTGTAATGGTTCATGTGTTTATTGATGTGTTTTTATAAGCTCACCTGACACAGGGTGCCAGGGTGAGCTATTAGTATCACTTTCCGCCCGGGGTCTGTCGTCCGTCCGTCCGTCCACCTTTACCTTTAAACGACATCTCTTAAACCACTGGACCATTGTTGATGTAGGAAAAACTTTTAAAATCTTCATCGCTGAAGCACAAAGCCTAGAGCATGTGGCATTGTTTACTGGACGTCTACCATTGTTCAGATTATGACCCCCAGGTCAAATTTGACCCCGCCCGGGTGTCACTCGGATTTACATAGGCTTATGTAGGAAAAACTTTAAAAAATCTTCTCTTATCTATTACATTGTATATCATAAGTGTTTCCGTAAGTGGTTTTTATTTTTATTGCGTGTTTAATATCTTACATATTTTGGAACTCGGAAGCTAGGTGTTTATTATGTAAGAGATCTGATCAATATTGTTATACATAAAGTCAGGGATCGTATATACAACAAATCCTGATAAAGTTAATATCAGAAATAGTTACAACTATTTATGATGTCTGTTCTGTCATTAATTGATTTAAAAGTTGTTGTAATTTGAGAAAACTGAGGTAGTACTCTGTGATATGTATCTTGCATTAGTACTCATATCACAATACACATGAACAGTGGCAGCTCAAGTAATTAAAAATATTACTGTTTCATTTTTAAAAACATATCCAAATAACGTTATGGCGTCGTTTTCAATCATATGACAACGGTAAAGTATTCTGAACATGGTGATACATACTTGGTTAATGCTAGTTTAGGCGGGTGACTGTAAAGCGTGTTTATGCGCCTGTTGTCTATGTACAACAATTCTGTAGTTTTGTAGTGTGTTTGATAAAAAGTGTTTCATGCTATTGCTAAAGTCGAAGATTCTTAAGAGGTAATATAGGCACCATATATATATATGTCTTCCTGTGACTTAACTGTCGTTGCGTTGTTGAAAGTAGTCACTAAAGTATTCAATTTAATGAATTTATGTATTACCTTTATACTATACACTTGTCGAATGGTTACCTCCCTTGTCCGTCAGATCAGGCAGCTTTTGCATGATCTCCGGCAAGTCATCTTGCAACTTCCTCCTTCTTGTTACGAGAAGGAAAATTTTAAGACACCAAATAATGTGACAGATGGTTGTTAGTTCATGATAGAAGTAACGAACAACCACGGACACTTATTACGCGAGTCCACAACTGTTGATTTACATAGATACCATTTATCCCTTACCAAAGGCGGAGGATATTGTTTTGGCGTTGTCTATCCGGAGGCATAACTAAAGAACAAATGGCCATGATAGAATTTCATGAAAATTCAAATAAGTATACAATAGTAGAAGACTGATTAGCATCTTTAGAGTTATTGCCCTGTAATTGTTAAATTCTTCCGGCTATATTCAATATCAAAATATTAAAAACACCGTCTCGGAATTAAATTTAAATTGGCTCAAATAATTTAATATCGACCCACTAAACTTCCTGATTTTTTTAGAAATGAGGCCGTTTAAGGGGTAGCCCAACTAATTGTGCGCTATACGACAACCGCCGTAAAGACAGACAATATGTAATGTCAGTTTGTAAAATGGGTCGGTTTTGCAGTCGAAATATTGAGGCTATTTAAAGGGGTGTAGCGCTTTTCTTAAATATTCTACTTAGAAACTTAAAAAAACTGTTTTCTGAAACTTATTAGTACTGACTTGATTTAACTTACAAAAAGTAAGTTATGTTCACTGTAAGATGCAGAAGAATAATTACCCCCCTCTCAGATGAGGCCCCTTTGGGTAGGTGCAATTTTAAAAATGCTTCTTTTTGCTGAAGAGGCTAATCAGAATTGAATTTTAGTTGGCACAAATAATCAACTTTGTGTTTTCTAACAACGGAAAATTTAGAAACTGGAGGATTATCGAAATGAGGCCCTTAATGGAATTTAGTGCTTTTCTTACATAATAAGTCTACGTACATGTTTATAGAATTTTAAGAACTATTTTTGTCTAAAAGTAGTGGGAAGAAAAAAGATATCACCTCGGTGACGAGGCCCCAGTGGGGTGGCGAACTTTGGAATAAATAAATTTGTCTCAAACCCTTTCCAGTTGTTATTTTTCAGCTAATTGCTTCATTTGGCGGGTAATATGAATGCCCTGAATTCTGCGTGTCATGATTAAAATGCTACTTGAAAGGCCGTACCAGACCTAGAAGATCAAGACGTCGTAGTTAGGAAGTGTTTACCTCATTATGACGTCTGGCGGGATATTTCGTTCGCTTATATGTTCTGCTGAATAATGTTCTAATTGTGATATATAATTGTTTGTTGTTGTTGTTGTATTTTATTTATGTCTTATATTATTTCAAAATTGTGAAATACTACTTTATCTACGAGAAAATGTTGGTGTTCATTTTAGTTTTCTTTTTTAGGAATGTGATAGACTTTAACCGTTTACAAGTATACTAATTATGTAGTTTATGAAATGTTTTATTTGTAAATAAATACAAAGAGATCATTGGCGGTTTTGTTTTATGACAACACACTGATAAGAGGAAATGAGGTATTATATTCTGCGGTATTAATTGTGCGTAATTGTGTGCTAGAATTATGGAACCATTATTTTGAAAGAAAAATGCGTCTTGGTTTGTTTTCGCTCTAGAAGCCCTAATTCAAGCACACCAGCACTAGAATCCTATCCACCGTAAGAAACTTTCATGATTGGTAGCAGGGATTTAACCCATAACCAACAATCAATGAGAGGTTATATTTATTTCAAGTCCGTGACGCCAACCACTCGATCATGGGAGAGGAGAATGGGAGTCGGAAAGGCCCACTTCCAGATAGGATCAGTACTAAAAAGGCCTAAAACCAGAAAGGACCAGTTTTTTCTTTTATGTTAATATGTACCGTAAAGAAATAAAATATTAGAAAAACATATGTACACATACAACCAAAAGTAAACAGTAGTACAGAAGTAAACAATGGGGTACATAAGAAGTATAACAATGGTGAAATTAATTAAGAAAAACACAAATTATTTACGTTTATAAAAATAACAACAGACTTAAAGATTATAAAAGTAAGAACATGTTTAAAAAAGACTGTAACAAAAATAGCAATTTATACATTTATAAAATAAACAACATTCTTAACGATTATACTTGCCTTAAGGAACATACATTAACAAAAGTAACAATTTATACATTAATATCAATACAGTTCAAGGTTCATTCACAAAGCTTAACATACAAAGTTACATCCTAACAGAATAATTTGATCCAAGTTCATTTAGGAATGCTGACGTATTTAACGTCCCAACGATTGTAGAACATAATCCCCAACGGACAAAATCCCCTACAAAAATGATATTGGCGGACAAAATCCCCTACATTATGTTGACAGGGGAGGACGAAATCCCCTACATGGAACTGTACAAGGTGGACAAAATCCCCTACATAAAATTGTACTCGGAGCAAAACTCCCTATGGGTATAATCCCCTTCACTCTTTAAGACAGTCTCGTGGTGCACCGACCTTGCACTATTTCTTGTCAGATCACCTGACTCCGCTGAAATTTTACAAGTTCTGCTTCTCTACGAAGAATTGGTTACTTTGATGCAGTCCTCTTTATGATAAAGGTATTTATCATATTTAAAAACCAAAAAATATATGATTAAAACACAACAATATAGTGTAGTCTAACAATGGGCCTAACAGAAACCTTTGATAAATCGGGCCTTCTAAGCGGGTCTTACCTAGTATCACCTCGGACGAGGATGGTGGACCAAAAAAGCACAAATACAAACACACTGGTCTTTTAGGACTGGTCCAAACAGCGAACAATCAAACATTGCACTTTTCAACAACCAGACCACAAAAAAGGAAGAATCCTCCATCTTTAAAATGAGGTATATGCTGCTCTTTTACCATGAGCCAAAAGAAAATGTCATAACATGCACGATTACTTCGGTACATGACATCAAAAAATGATATTCTTGTTATGTCAGTTAAACGATATAAAAATGTATAGAGTCATTCCTTTACCAGATTATATTCCTGAAAATGGTCAAAGTTGCGAAAAATTTGGCATTCACCGCCATTCCCTTTATGTTTTATTTAGCAACTGGAGAATTTCTTTTAACTTAGTATGCTGACCGAAAATTATTTCTAAAAACGAAACATGAAAAAGAAATCGTAGGTCACTCGATAAATTTTGAATTGTCGCCCCTTGAACATAGCATTTTGTTATATTTTCATGGGCAGATAATTCAAGATCAAGGCTTTTATTTCATACTAAGCTCACCTGAGTATGAGCTATTGTGATCGCTTGATATCTGTTGTCTATAAATACACCTTTCGTATTCTTTAGTTTCATAGAGGCTACAGTTTTCGCTGGATCTTCATGAAACTTGTTAAGTGTGGGTATCTTGGTGAAACCTAGGTCAAATTCAAATACGGTCCATCTGTATCGGCCGCTAATCCCGGAGGTTGCGGGTTCGGGCCCCACTGGGGTCACGACCGTACTTCCTCATATGACACCAGTACTGGTTTTTCCAGGAAGCGGACTCGAGAGTGACTCGATAAGCTACAAGCTTTCTTCATAATCGAGCTAAAATAAATTAGTATAAACTAAATACGGACTATCTGTAAAAAAAACTAGGTCACCAGGTCAAATCACAGGAAACCTTGTGTGTCTATGCAAAAGTGGTTGCATTCTACATTGGATCTTTGTGAAACTTTGTCAGAATGTGTATCTTCATAAATTCTAGGTCGGATTAGAATATGGATAATCTCCTCTATATGCTTGAGGGAACAGTGTCGTTGATTTTTGAGAGAAAAAATATTATAGTTGCATGATCATTATTTTATGGTTAGTGGAGTATATACATTTAAAAGCATAACATTGACAGATATCAGAAATTATGACACGGTTCCCTGAAGCAGCTAGGGAACGACGCATATAATACAACAAAACTTTTTGGTATAGACGCATATAATACAACAAAACTGTTTGGTATAGACGCATATAATACAACAAAACTGTTTGGTATAGACGCATAAACAAAACTGTTTGGTATAGACGCATAAATCACACTGTTTATAGACGCAAATACACAAAACTGTTTGTATAGACGCAATTACACAAAACTGTTTGGTTAGACGCATATAATACAACAACTGTTTGGTAAGACGCATGTAATACACAAAACTGTTTGGTATAGACGCATTTAACACAAACTGTTTGGTATAACGTATGTAACACAAACTTTTTGTTTAAACTTTTGCGCATATACAACAAAACTTTTTGTTTTATCCCCCCCCCCCCGCATATAAACAACAAACTGTTCTGGATACCATGTAATCCCCCCCCCCCACAACAAAATTTTGATAGACGGTAATAACAAATGTTTGGTATAGACGCATATAAACCATGTTTGGTAAAAATAGACGCATATAAACAACAACTGTTTGGTACCCCCCCCCCCCCCCCCCCCTGACGCATATAATACACAAAACTGTTTGGTATAGACGCTATAATACAACAAAACTGTTTGGTATAGACGCCTATAATACAACAAAACTGTTTGGTATAGACGCATTTAATACAACAAAACTGTTTGGTATAGACGTATGTAATAGAACGAAACAGGAAGACTTGTTCAAAAATATTCATAGGTATGGTATTTTGTCATCTCTTTTGTAACCATGAGCATTGTTTTGAGTTTGAAAAGACAATTTTCAAATATGTTTAGCCTTGCATACTTTCTACATACAACAAAAAGATAAATTTAAACATTTGTAGAATGTGAATGAAATAAATAGCTTGTGTCAGGTGGTACCTTAAAGGTTAAGTATTGGGCCCTGTTTTCAGTCAGGCGTGTCGATGAAAAGTAGATAAAAAGAAACAAAGTGTATTCAATATTTGCGTAATCAGTAACTATCAATCATTTTTAGACTTTTCAATGGTATTTCCAGCAATAACGTAAAACGCTCACATCTATCTCTTAACAACTGATTTTCATATTATAGTATGTGACACACTTTGATAATAGGCCTTATTTTCGCTTATTAACAGTGGTATATTACAGTATAAGCTGTTCTTATACTTCAATGGTAAGTTGGTTAGAGGCGATCAGTAGATCTGAGGGTATGAAATTATTATTATAAGCGAGTTCTGGAAAACAATAGAGGAACTTGTGGAGTCTGTAGATCTAAACTTGATGAAGATATTACTTGTGATTGAATTGTATTTGACCTCATGCTCTTGAAGAAAACTTGAAAACTTTAAAATAAATTGAAACTCAGATTAAATCAGCGTGTCCAACTGTTTGCCTGCCAAAAATAGCGTTTACTCCCACATAAAACCATTAAGCTTATTATGATCCTCCAATGCATATTCAGATAGTAACAATCGGAAGGAAAGTAGGTAAAAGTCCACTGTACTACATTATACAATTATAGACTAATGTTGAGGTCTATATATAGTTTTGAGGACCTGTTACTACGTCCTCTGTCAATATCATTTTTCACAGGTCCGAAAAACTATATATTGACCGAAACATTAGTCTACAATTATTATATCGTATACCTCATTAAAAGTAGTGAAAATTATGCGAAAATATAACAGAAATGACGTCTTGAAATCCGTGCAGGTCTACACATCTTTTTCCAGGTCTACACATACTTTTGCGGACCCGGCACGTGAGCGCTATCGGCCAATCAGGTTTAAGTATTTATGACTGGTATACGATATTGATTTGTTTGCACAGGTAAGTGAATGTGCCGTCGTGGTCCTTAGACAAAGCAGTTATAAATGTTTCAATGGACTACGTAAAATACTTACTGCTGTCTCTACCCCAATGTTTATTACATGTATACCTTTTCTTAAAATTACCTTTTTGTATTACCTATTATCGTGTTCAGGAGACTTAGAATCGTTACAACATTAGTTCCTAGTTTCTTGGGAAACGTAGGTCATGTCCGATCAAAAACCAGAAAGAACTTGGTCATTACATCAACAACTTGGAAAAAATGCTGGTCATTGCCATTTAATTGCAATTCCCACCCCAACTGATTTTGATATCGAAATGCGTCTAACTTTTCCATTAAAATGCGTCTTCTCCTTTTCTTCAAAATCCAATCGTCAACATAAGCTATTAGAGAAACAAGGCCGAAAACTTGTAACGCTAACGGCTAAATAGATTTTGTGTCTTTGTGATCTCGTTAATATTTAATTGATGTAATTACGAAGACAACTACACCATATTTAAATAACTTATTCATATGGTTAACAATATGTTTATAGATAATGATGATGAAGCAATATATTGAAAGCAAAATTTTGTAAGCGCTTTAATGATTCTCATTAATGTTGTTGATGTCTCGAGTTTTGGCCGGCTATCACATTCCGTTATATGTCTCACCCACGATCGGGTCAATTATGGGTTTAGTTTAGAGTGCGAAACCAACTTCGCAAACAAGCTAAAGCAACTCTGTATAAACTTAAACGTGGCCTCCTTTTAAATTTCAATTTGAGCAGCCGTTTTCAATTTTTGACCCGATTGTTATAACTGAGGGCTAACACAGTTGGCCTAAACTACCTTTCAAACGCCTCTATATAACCGTTTCAGCCTTTCGTTTCTTCTGTATCATTGATTAAAGAAAGCGTTCGCGATTCTGTTGATACAATGTACATAATATATTTGTTCATTAAGTCTTAGTCGTTGACAACCGTATTTAGCAAAACTGGTATATTCTGTAAAGCCATCTAACAGAATGGCACATACTCAAGATCAGAATATTTTTATTCATTATATAAGTGAAAAAAAAAGAGGAAAATGAACTTACTATCAAATATTAAACTTTCATCTTGCTGTACATGTCTTTCAATGATTCATAAGAACATTATAACAAAGCATAATTTTTATAATTTTATTTACAAATTGACTTAACCATTCATTGCCATTAGAAATAAACAATTACATGCGAGATAATAACTATTACAATGTACTCTGTATTTACTAGTTTAGTCTATACTAATTTATTTTAGCTCGATTGTGAAGAAAGCTGTGGGCTTATCGAGTCACTTTCGAGTCCGCTTCCTGAAAAAAACCAGTACTGGTGTCATATGAGGAGGTACGGTCGTGACCTTGGTGGGGCTCGAACCCGCAACCTCCGGGATGAGCGGCAGACACCTAAACCTCTACACAACCGCTCCCCTATTTACTAGGTACATAGCAGGTTCGGTAAAACTTTTGTATGGTTTGACCACATAGTATACACATATAATTACATAGTTTAGTTTAGTTTATTATCATAAGCAGTAGACCATATGCCCATGAGCATACATGCAATTATAAATGTATAAATAGTAAGTGACAATCACTAGGGACGGCGAGAGATGCAGAATATACCGGAACGGTCACGTGTCAACATGTACATTATACTACACATATACAGTGTGAGGTACATTAATTATAATAGAACAATATTGGTTTCTAATCTCAAAAGCTTTATGTACGAACATAGCTAAATTTTTGTTTATACCAATTTCATCAGATTTAATTAATTCAGTAAATTTCGGTATATTCGGTCTTGACCAATAATATTTTTATATATACATTTTTCTCGGATTATTGTAAAGTGGACATTCTAGTAAAAAATGGAATTCATACTCTAAAACATTACAATTGTGACATTTTCTGTCTTCATGTGGTATTGCGACAGGTTTATGCCACCTGCCTGCTTCAATTTCTAATCTATGTGAAGAGACTCTTAATCTACATAGTGCAGCTCTAAACTTCTCTATATTAACTAAATACAAATAGTGATGAGACTGAAAACTTGAAAACAAAGTACAACTTTTAGCTCTTGATGAGTCGTACATATCAGACATCCATTTTTGTATAAATACATCATTTAATCTAGTTTTTAGTATATTTATAAAAACATTATTATCACCAACGCCTTGAAATAACCATACGTTATCAAATCCGAGTGACTGAAACAAATATTTTACAAAACATGCCCAAGAAGTTTCGCTATTTGATCTTATTTCTAAATCTCTGTACATCATACCATAAACACATTTAACATATACATGGTTTTCAATTTGTACTACCTTTACCCAATACTTTACAGCCCCTATAGCTCTTTTTGTCAACAACGAAGTCCTACCAAGTTCACCGTATATAAAGTTATTTTGTGTTGTATCTTCACACTAAGTAATCTTTTACAAAAATTTAAATGTACTCACTCCAAAACTACAGACTCGTTTAGTCCCCAGATTTCAGAACTATAATGTAAGATAGGTAGAATAAGTTTATCAAACAATTCCAACTGACTTTTAACTGACATATATGGACACTTAACAACAGTTGATTTCAATTTAAACATTGCCTTCATTGCTTGTCCTGTAATGTATCAAAATTTGTTTTCAAAGAATTTCCAGTTGTAAAAACAATTACTAGACATGTGAAGTTAATAACAATTTCTAAAATCTGACCTTTAAACAGAAACTTTAAAAATCATAACCTTTGTCTAAGTTGAGTTAACACTTAATTTCCATCTATCACAATACTCTTCTAACAGTATTAAACCTTTTTTTAAGTCTTTTTCTGACTCAGACATCGGCATATAAAAGCAAAAACATACATTCCAACATCTATACCATTAAACCCATGTATCATGAGATATTCTTCAATATCATTCAAGTACATAGAAAAAAGAAACGGGGATAACGATTCACCCTGACGCACCCCAAGCATACATGGGAAATCTTCATTGCTTATTTTGTTGTTGTATTTAATTTTTGATTTCACATTATTATACATAGATTTGACAATGTCAAGGATATTGCTTCTAACCCCTATCTTAATAAGCTTATACCAGATTATCTCGTACCAGATAATCAAAGCCTTGGTAAAATCTACATAAGCTGCATAAATTCTCTTATTATTATTCAATAAATGGTTAATAAGGCCATACAATACAAATATATTATCGATAGTTCCCATATTTGGGTAAAACCTGCCTGGGCCTCAATATACACATGATAATTTTCTGCCGAAGAATGCAATCTATTATTTAAAACTTTAGTAAACAATTTACCAAAAGTGCGTAGTAAGGTTATGTAGTTACTAGCTGTATCAATGTCACCCTTTTTATGCAAAGGAACTACAAAACTTTCTGTCCATGCTTCAGGAAAATATCTGGCATCAAACAGTTTATTGAACAACGAACATATGATTTTTTTTTAAAAACATTCACTCTCAATTCCATACTTAAAAATTCATTTAACAAGCAATATATATAATTACAATCTACAGAACTACAAACTAATTGTTAAGTTTATTTTCACATGGATGTACGCGTAGTCCCCGTGAAGGAAGATTGGCTAAGGTGCCTAGAGAACTTCTCTCGAACGAGTTTCTTTACCTTTCCTGTCCACAAGAAACATAAAGCAATGAAGAAGCCTTGGGAGGTATTAAAGATTATGAAGGTATACCACATTATGATATTGCTAGTGAACATAGCAAGGAAAGCAAACACCCATGTCAGGCCCATCACAACAGACAGTTTGATATACAGAATGAACGTACAAAGCTTTTCATTCCTTGCTTTAGACCCGTGTCGTCCTGCTCTCGCAATGAAACAAGATGTAAGAGCAAATCCAATTGCATCAACAAATTTGAAAAGTGCGAGCGGTCCAGCAAAGAACACAATCAATGCATTTCTGGACGCAATCCAGCATATTCCATCACCATAGTTCGGTTTAAATTCGTTCGTGATATCTGTATATGATAGATCAAAGCCGATAGCGATACCAACTATTGTAAGCGGAAGTAACCAACCATACATGTTATAAAAATAGAATCTTTTAGACTTCGTTTTTGAAGATGTTGCCGCAACAAAAGGCCTCGAAAAAGTCGATAATAAATCAAAAACAATGACATTCTCCCACGTAAAGGACGCAAGATAGAAGTAATGAACAAGTATAGCTAACGCTTTGCATGTTGCTGAATTCGGAACAGCCTGGCCCAAACACAGAAACAATATCTGTGCTAAAAGAAGTGACACCATAAAACATGTTAGTGTTTTACCTGGTAAATTCAGAAGGTCCGGAAACATGCAATAGACAAAGATAGTAATAATCAAAGCAGATATAGACAAAACTAAACCACATAATGACATATAACTCTCTGCAGAACTTATATAAAATAAAGTACCAATGTCATTCGTACCAGTGTCATTCAAATACGCGTCTAAACACAAATATAGATCAGATCCATTTATTTTAAACATAGATGAATTGAATGTTCTACTTAAACTTGGTACAAAAATTGATGTGTTGTTGTTCTCAAATTCCCATTCCGTTGATTCGAGTCTGACATAAACACATTCATCTTGATTATGTTGATCTGTTGAGACATCCGGTAAACACCTACCATTTAGGTTGACAGTTGTCTTTGGACAAAATATCTGCCTGCATGTCTGGGAGACAGGATCATATATTTCATTGTTTTTGCAAGCAAATGTGTGCCTGTTTTCATTTCTGAGTAACGCATTAAAATCTACGAGGAGGCGGAAACTGTATATCGGAGGCTTAGAAGTTCCACCTCCCCCGCTAGCTTCTGCATCGTCAAAGCACACCAGAAGACTTTCGTCAGCGTTATTGCACATTGCACAGTATTTATTTTTGTACTTGGTATACAGATACTTAATGCCGTCATCAAATGGATTTTCTCGGAATGTGTACACGGAGAGAACGGGACTTTGTGCACACATCTTGACTAACGTCGTATTTGCAACATTTGAACAATTTGAAATGTAGTCCTGCTGCCTACATTTCTTACTGAAATTCAACAAAGGTTCGACAAATAAGTCACATGTTGCTGTGTCAGTTTGATTCACACATTTCTGCTCCACTGTCCAGAAATGAAACGCGTACATAAAGTTACAGTAGGCACAGTACATGTTTCGATAAGTAATACCATATACATCAGACACTGGCACATTGACGATTAAAGCAGAATCTTTGTTTTGATCTTTGCATAAGTCGGATGTAACGTCATCTTTCCATTCGCGCGAACACTTGGTTACTATGTCTGCTGCTGAAAAAGCATTTGAATCTCTTGTCCTCAAAAAAACGCATTCAAATTGCCGCATTTCTAACGAAGTCCGTGTAATTCTAGACTGCTCTGCAATATCTTCGCAACAGTCATCAAATATAGAACACAGTTGATCACACTGGCAGTTTCTTCCAAGTAGATCTAGATATATTTCTTTAGAGTTTCCACACACACTTCTTGATTCACAATAACCCGTGTTTATCCCATATCTCGTAACAATTTCAGGAGTGTGTTGCATGACACCATTATCAGGCATTGTTGTGGTAAAAAGCTGAATCAAATGGGTCCACTTCCAAGTAACTTCTTTTGTCAAATGCACGAACTGTGATTCATTTCCTGTCCCAGTATGAACAATGTTTCCCGTACTTTCCACTGCTTTAGTCATAAACTCTTCCTTTAAAGACCAGCCAACTTGCCAGAATGAAATGAGGTACAAAATATAGAAGGATTTTCGCATCTCACTGTCTTCCATAACTGTCAATTGATGTCATGAAATGTAATTCTAGCTCAATTGAAATCCGATAGAAAGCCTTTTCACAAAACAGTTCTGCTTAAATTAGTAATGCATGAAAACATTTATCAAAAGGAAAATTGTGTGCAAAAGTTCTTATTTTACTATCCCTGAAATCCGTCATATCTAAAAGACATTCAAGCCATATTATCACATTGACCATTCGCACTGTCGGTCCGGAGTGTTGCAATGATATCCATCAATCCAATTAGTAGAGACCATTAGACTCGGATTTTAATGACACTAGATTGATTGTACAAAATTACTCCAAGAAATTGTTTTTCCGAGCCACTACTAACTTTTTTGAAGCATGTTTTCTTCAAACGAATGCCTTACAAATAGCTAAACGTTTTTAAACATTATTAACTAAAGTACGTCGTATAAAAATAGGAGAAATCCGTAAAAATATCCTGGCTCTCGTGCTAGCCTCACCGCAATATGTTTGATCGTAATTGCCGATATATGAATATTCTAGATTATCTTGTCTGAACGTTTTTGTCTGAGGCTACTACATTACAATGACCGCACTGTGACACTGTTTCGAGATTTTCGCTTCAACAATAAATTTATACTTCATGAATAATTTTGTATTTCTTTCTCCATGCTATTGTCATAATCATGAAGTGACTCTTTCACCCGGCCATTCGGCAAATTAACGCTCTCGTTTTACATCATATTACTTAAAGTTTATACTAGTATGAAAGGAAGACCTTTGGCGTTGATTTACATTCTGAATCATATTTTGAATATTCAGTCTAAGGATTTAACTAATTTATAATGAGCTGTAAAATAGTGATGTTTCTTTTGAATTTTGTAAATATTTTCTTTCACTATACCAGTCAAAATACTCCATACTCCATTCCGCTATTTTGATTTCTATTTGCAAGTGAGAGAAATTATTTCAAACCCTAAAATAGATTATAGCTAGCTCGCTTTGTAACAAATGTTTAAAGTCTTTCTTTCTATGAGTGGTGTTTAAATAAAATATTTTAAGTATAACCTTCCAAACTTGTTACATCACGAAGTAGATTAGATATCTTTATGGCGGGCTTTCGTACCAGACGAAGAGCTTACAAAACTGGGCTGTGAACACCTTTATATGTAGCGAGGTGAAGTTTATTTTTGAAATACTACAGAAACACTGGAACTCGGATTATATTTTTCTGTGACTCTGCAAACGAAACTTCGTAACATTGAAAGAACCTAATTGCACGAACCTGCGTATGAATGTTCTTCTCTATGTTCTGTTTGAGGATATCTAAAACAAAACCATGTAACAACTCCAATTCAGACTACCAACGTGCGGTACGCGCACAGCTTCGCCCAATTCAGACTTTACCAAAGCATTGTGGATATATAGAACTACTACCCCATTTTATTCGCCACTATTTGAAAAATAGACGAGCCAAAATTTGAAGTCAGAAGATTCCAATGTAAAAATGTAGGTGTAAATAGATAAAGTGTAGATGTTAAAAAATCAGTCAAAATGATAAACAACACAACAACACAAGCCAGGACAAAGCTAGGTATCTAAGAAACTGCGTTCATAATGATACCATCTAGTAAAATTCCGAATTAAATATCTAATTTCTTCAGAGAAGTCAGTGTCATTTCCGTGGAAAACTTCCAAAACTTCATTTGAATTAGTTTTCAGACTTGTTTCGTGCAAAAAAAAAACCATACTGCATTAGAAACACATTGTAAAGGTTCAAACTACACGGCAGAAAGGCAAACACTCAAGTCAACCCCAAGCGTTTATATGCTTTACCACATGTCTAACACCGTCTGAAAAGTGCCTTTGTCCAGAAAGGACAAATTTACATTTCTGCAAATCAATCCAGCATATATTACTAGGACATAACTGTTTTGTAAATATTGAAATTTGCGACTTATAAGTTTTTAATGGTCACAAATTTTTTAGCGGCTTAGCCGGGGCTGTTAAAACTTTTGCCACCATTAAAACTAATGCACGATGTCAAACCAAATCCGATTATATCTAACAAAAATGTGTTTAAATGCGAAATTAAAACTGCCATCGATGTTTGCGACTATATAAGGTTTTTAATAGGAAATTTAAAGCGTTAATCAGAATCGACTCCATCGGTACTGCGTTAGTTAAAAATGCCTTTTTATATACTTCGGCTTGAAGCTAAGAGCAATGCCAACAACCACAAGAGGAACTGACCAGTCGTATATGCTATAAAATTAAGTATTTTAGAGTTCTGTTCAGATTCGGCAAAAGTAAAATACTTGGAAAGGGTCAAAAAGAAGTAAAAAACGATGACGTAACGAAACCGATGACGTTCATCAACGAAAACAAGGCAACTTGGGATAAAAGTAATTGAACTATTGCCTCTTGAATTATGCATTGCTTGGTTCAAAAACAGATATGACATTTATACTTATATCAATGATGTCATTCAACCTACGTCTGTCCCTGTGCTAACTTTAAACAACTTTGAAATATCAGTAATCTTATCTGTGCAATAGAGCGTAGGTGTTTTGATGATTTTCTCGTCGACATTTTTAGTTCTATACATGCAGGATGACGGAGAAAGAAGTCTTGAAAACCCTTGCTGTAAAAGGAAAACAACTGGATACGTTTAATGCAACGAAAGGATTGCAAAATAGTAAAACAAAAAAGTCAAGCGAGACTTAAACCTTCATCCTTTTTTTATCTCAATTGCATGCTGTATTTTATTCGAAGATAACCGACTGCATACGAAACATTCAAGAGTGCCACCCCATTTTTGTTGCAAAAATAGACTCAAATTTAATAAATGTACAATATTTTTGTTGATGTAGTGAGGTCATTATCTGTGTAAAATTCACGTGTCCTTGATTGCTGATGGCGGTGTCCGGGCAAAATTCTTGTCTACACGTCCGTGAAATGGGGTCATAGATCTGATCATTGTGCATTCAAACGTGTACTTGTTTATGCATAATGTGTTATCTGTAACTAACACGTTTTTACTGCCCGTGCCGTAAAGCAGTCGTTTTTTGTCTGCATTATAACACACTGCAAATTCACCAGAGAGATCTATGTACATTCTATTCATATAATTGCATGAAGTTATCTGCGGCAGCGTTTTCAACATTTGAACAATTTAACACATGCTGTAGGCCTAGTCATTTATTGACTAAGACGTTTATTGGCGGTTCATAACATAATTCGTATGACGATGGTGGTTCATAAAATAATTTGCATGACGATCTCCCCTCCAAAAGTCGATTATATATATAAGACGCAGTACATCTTGAGATTCAGCCAGTACTGTCAACTTTCAAAATTGTACCAGGACCAGCATCTAGGATGTCACAGAAATTTCTTTTCACATCATCTGCAGTCACTACACTGATCATGTTCGTTTGAGTGTGCATATAGCTTCCTCTTATTTTTAGTAGAACACATTCGGCGAACTGTTTTACTTTCAGGAAAGTTCCGGCAATTTTGTGCTCTTCTGCGATATCTGCGCAACAATCGCTGAATACTGAACATACTTTGTCACATTGACAGTTTCTGTATTACATATGAGGGGTATATTGGCATCTCCTCTTGGTACAGTATCCGATGTTTATCACATTTCGTTAGAATAGGGGGCGTGTAAACAATATCTCTGAATGTCATGTACATGTTCAACATGTAAGCGAAACCCTTTCACGGCAACTTCTTCATATCTATATGGAATCAAATACAAAACACAAATTAAGTGCATTATTTCAAAACAATTCATTACTGCAATTGAAGCAGCCGTATCTCATAACTACTACTGGTGAAGAACGCACATTTTACTTGAGATTCATGTAATGATAAAAAAGCGTCATTTGTGTTAAAGCTTCAAACAAAGTATTGCATTTAAAATCCGTTTAACCTGTGCACAGGATCAAATCTACTACGCAGAACTCTTATTCCGTGCAATGTTAGTAATAAAGTCGAAAACAAAACAACCGTATGGTCGGGTAGTTAATTTGGATTGACAGTTATAAAAAGATGAGTATAAATGTTGTTTGTCTTACTTCTCCTGGAAAGAAAATGGAAGTTATCACCTACACTGAAAGAAAGACATGTTATCTTGGCCCTGAGGTTTCTGAGAGAGAATATGTTTAAAGATTTCAAAAACTGAAGAAAACAGTAAAAAACCAAGGGCGCCCCCCCCCCCCCCCCCCCCCCCCCCCCCCTCCTGTGCCCCTCCCCCCCCCCCCCCCCCCCCCCCCCCCCCCCCCCCCCCCCCCCCCGTAAAGGTCCACTAGGCAATGCTGTATTTAACTTTGTGGGTTTTGAGGAGAAGATTTTTGAAGTTTTTTTATTTATCTAAGCCTATGTTTAAATCAAATTACCCCTGGGACGGGGTCAAGTTTGACCCGGATCAGGATATTAACAATTTGTATAGAGGTTTACAAGACAAAACTGCATGTCAAATATCTAAGCTCTATTCCTAGTGGTTTCAGAGAAGATGTTTCCTATGCGTAAAATCAAGTGACCCGCTGGGCGGGATCAAATTTGGCCCGGGGCTCATTATATGAGCAATCTTGGT
>JAFMSR010000003.1:39796272-39808345 GCA_022818135.1 Saxidomus purpurata | reverse complement strand
TTAAAGATCACTGCAATTGTAGAAAACAGAAGTGGTCGATGTCGAATGTGTTAGGAAATGAAATTTGCATGTGGGCCAGTGAAATTTTATATGCACCGTATAGTAATAGTTGTAATGTCAAGCTTTTCCAACTTTGGAATTGAAGATAATTATAACAATGGGCATGATGGATTTGCACAAACAGTCTGCTACCGAAATTGCAGGTGTGCCATTTTTCAAAGTATGAATGTTCAAGAATTGTGTAATTATTGTGTAATTATTTAAAGCAGTACTTAAATGAACTGGTTTCAAGTCATTTTACCAAGCAAGATTGTTTCTGGTAAACAACATCTTCCATGGTTGAACTCTGAAGTTAAAAAACTAATGACAAAAGAGGGTCAAGATGGCCCGATATCGCTCATCTGGCTACCATTGGCTATAATACAAGATCACCAAGAGCAGAAAGTGTCAATTTTGACATTGGGGCTTTGATTTAAGCAGTCTTTGTAGAAGCCCACTACATTACGCTAAGTTTCCAAATATCTAAGCTCTGGGCCTAGTGGTTCTATATAAAATAAATCTTATAGTTTTCCCTATATAAGCCTATGTAAAATCAAGTGACCACCAGGCGGGTCAATTTGATCAGGGGGTCATGATTTAGACACCCCTGGGCAATGCTACATGCAAAATACCCGGTATCTATGCTTGTGGTTTCAGAGAAGAAGGTTTTAATTATAAATCCCATATAAGCCTCTGTAAAATCAAGTGACCTCCGGGAGGGGTCAATTTTGTCTCCTGTGTTTCAGTTTGAACAAACTTGGTAGAGGTCCACTAGGTAATGCCACATGTCAAATTTCTGAACTCTAGTATGTAAAACTAAGTGACCTCCTAGCCTCGCCACCAGGCTAGATGATAGTATATTTTCATTATTCAAGCAGAATACTTTCTGGTCCATAACTACTGACAGGGCTTGATCATCTTACATTTTTGGCAGCAAAGGGAGTTAATTGAGTAAGAAATAGTAAATTTAAGGACTGAATGCCAGTCTAGTGACCTCCGGGCGGGTTCAGTCTTTACCCCGGGGTCATAACTTGAACAGTCTTGGTAGAGGTATGTTAGCCAATGCCACGTGCCAAATATCTTAGCTCTAGGCTTTCCTGCCAAGTTTCATCAACATTGGCCTAGTGGTTTCAGAGGAGATGTTGTTTGAAGGAAATTTTGAACGTAAAACGTACAACCTACGACGGCCGTCGGACGGTGAGCGACCCTTTAGTGCCCGGTGAACTAAAACGAAATAGACTATACAGTAAAATGTTGAAAAGTATACATATTATTGGCTAAACTTAAAAAGATAAAAGCACTTTTTCAAAAGAAAACATGTAATTCATATTGGGGTTATATAAACAATATTGTTTGTAGTTCAGAAGAACATAAACATGGCACAACTAAACGCTTTTTAGGTTTTATTGAAAATTTAGAAATGACTCATGTGGTGTTGCTCCCCTGAGCGATCACTAGCGCCAAGGAAAAGTCTGAGATTCTAAATAATCAGCTTTCGTCTGTTTTCACAAATGATCCAGACCCTTATATATGAAATCTTGGACCTAGCTAATTCAAATTGCATGTAAGTTTAAAGTGACATTATACGTATCTTACTGCACATAGCGTATTTTGGTGACAGTTTTATCAAAGCAATTTTCGTTTGCTGTTCATTTAAATGCAAAGTATTTGAAGTTGGTGCTTTAGAAATAAAAGAACGGACTAATAAAATAATAGTTCCTTTCTTCGCAGCGATCTTCCTTGTGTTGTTGTTGGTACAGACTTCGGCAGTGGAAGGGAAGCAACTCCTGCATGCAGTTTTTTTTTTAAAAGACTGCCCCAGTCAAAATAGGAAAAGTAATATTTGGAAAGTTATTATTACGTACTGGTAGCAAGAAGAGTTTGGTGTATTGGGTTAAAAGCTATTATTTCCTCTACCCTTTGTACATACACCTATTTCAGCTGGATGTTTACTTGGAAAAAGGAGCATAATTTCACTTTAACGTAGGTCATTACATGAACAGAATATTAACTTTAATACCCTTCCTTACATGCACGTCTCGAGAGTCCGTGAATCATAGTCTAGAGACAGTCTATCTGCAGTATACAGTGTAACGATTTGTCTTTTTAAAGTTGACTCGAAAACTCATTCGTGCTTACTAGTATTTGTAGATTAAAGTTGATTAAATGTGTTGAACCGAGCGCGTTACAATGAAATAAATCGTTGATACTGTAGTCTGACTTGAGTATTTAACTTATAAAACTATCATGCAAAACCAGGCAAATTTGAATTAATTTAGATATCAAGGTTTATCAATGGCCTATGTTGTATTTGGACTTTAAATGTGACAGCGAGATATAATGTAGAAATCGGACACTGAATATTGATTTGTGAAGTTTAGATAATACATTCAGTCTGTTTTAAATCGAAAGAGGAAGTTAGAAAAATATGCGACAGGTGGGAATGAAATCGCTTCAGATGAAATTCCTGACTTCCAGTGTGTCTCTTGTGTTAAAAGGAATGTCGTTAAGTATTGTGTTGATTGCCAAGGCTACTGCTGCCAGTCGTGTGTTGAAGATCATGCTCGCTTTCCAACCATGAAAAAACACACGTTGCTTGACAAATCAAATCTTCAGGTATCTGGATCGCAACCAGCAAAATTGCCGGAGGTACCGACAGAAAGATGTGCCGTCCATAGTATCAAAACACTGGACATGTACTGTGCGGATCATGATGAAGTGGGCTGCACAACATGTATGGCCCTCACCCACAGGTATGAACATGTTTTCTGTTTACAAAGTATTGATTTGAAAGCAATGTGACGGACATAAACGAAAAGCGTTTTGTACGTGTGATTTACTTGAGGTAACTGTAATTTGAAGTGAAATATATATGTTCTGTGCATACGTTTTGGTTGTACAGGTTATACAATTTAAACTTTTCTTACGATCTTTAAGTGTGATCATTCAGTGTATAGCCAATTGCACTATAATGTCAGTATGATGATGTAGAGTGCCAGTTGAATGGAAAATATTTACAGAAGTCATGTTTCAACAGTAACATATAACCTGTGATAAATGTTCCAACCCAGTTTTAATGTCTATCAGTCAGTCGCAGACAAGGCATATTTGAGTGCTTGAACTGCAGACTGGACCGTTGCAATCTGTATGTCAATACATTAAATAATGTGGTAGAAACATACACTTAACCGATTTAAAAACGCAAAGATTTCACCTATTGAACATTTTTATTTGAATGACGCTATTGTTTTTATTTCATTGTAGATCTAGTCAATTTTTGCGATGAATTATTGAAACTTTTACAAGAATTCAATTTTATATTGTTTTTGTTGTGTATGAAATTTGAATAAATATGAAACACGATAACACTGTTAAAATAAATATTTTGCCACTTTGCGTTTTTAAACCGGTTCATAATGATCAACTGATAACAAAGATAAAGCGATTCAAAAATAAACACTAAGCTTGTATAAATTTCACGTCTAGTTTAGAATTTTTAATTTCTAAAATGAAAAATGAAATGTTTGTCATTATTTATCATTAAACAAAAAGCCCAATCTGAAATAACTTATCAAGGTTGCCCTTAGGATTGCGTGGTTGTCGGATTGTTAAAGCTCTTGGCTACTAATCCGGAGGTTCCCGGTTCGATTCTCGGCCTGGGCACTGAAAATATAATAAACGCTTCTCAGTATCCCCCCCCCCCCAATCTAGAGATTAACTTGCTAGAAACCCAGAGGTAGTCTCACGTGTATCGGAGCTATATACCGGTCACATAGAAAAATCAAGGGATCTACTCGTAAAAGAGCAACTGTCTGGTACCCGGATTCCCTTGTACCTGCATCTGTGTCTTCAACCTGTGCCTGTCAGGAGTCTTGGAAAGTTCACCCGTGGATATTTCATAGGGTCGACTGGAACTACAAACAATCATAATGAAAAAAGGGTTGCCCTTTTAAAACAAATCATATCATTTTAACATTTAACAAAGAAATATGTCAGGAGACACAACGCATATAGCTGTACATGTAACTGCAAATGGAGTAATATACTGTAAGCCAACTTAAAGATGGAGTTGCAATAATAAATTCAAATTGTGAACCTTATTCAAACTTATTTAAGATACAGTAAAAACAGTGTATTATTAACCGTTACAACAGTAAATTTACAGTTATACCAGTTATGGTGTCGGCTGCAATGAAGATAAAGTTTAAAAAACAAAATCATGTACTTCTGTTAGCTGATGTGTAATTGCTTCTTGCTTTTTTTCTTTGTTTTCACTTTTTTAAAATATCTCATATATTACAGGTCATGTACAAATGTCCATTCAATTCCTGATGATATTGACATGCTATTCAAACGATCAGAAATAAATGAAATCCACCACAGTTTGCAAGATAGTAAAGGGGTGCTAGAAGATATAAGGAAGAAAAAAGATGTCCTACTTAAAGAACTGTTTGATTCAAAAGATGAGGCAGATCAATCTATTGCAGATGCTAGAAAAGAAATTGTCGCTGCTGCTGAAAATCTTGAAACGAAATCATTGAAAGAAGTCGAGAACGTGTACCAAGCTAAAAAGTCGGGTATAGAGGACGAAAGGAAAGAAGCAACTGACCAAGCAGATGGTATCGAGAAAGTTTCTAACTGTTTGACGACATCGGAAGGAAACAAAGCTCAGCAGTTCGTCTGCTTGAAACTTGCCGGCAAGAAAATCGCAGATGTGAACAAATTTCAGCTATCACGTAAGACCGTAACCGAAGCGAAAATTAAGTTTACTATTGATCCAAACATAAAGACGTGTTTCCGAAACATGGAGACATTTGGACAAATAAATGTCAAGTCATCAGTAAAGGAAAAAACGGAAGCGTATAAGGTGTATAATTGCACTGATATGAATGTTAAATTGCCGCATGATTCTTTAACTTGTGATATATTTGGCTCATGCATGACTGAAGACGGTTCACTGCTGCTGGTTGATTGTAGCAACAGAAAGCTGAAACGTGCTAATATCAAGACCATGACTGTCGAGGACTATTGTAACTTTAATACCAATCCCTTCTGTGTTTGTTGTACAAGTAGTCAGAAAGCAGTAGTGACATTCTACAGTTTAGCTGGTTACATCCAGTTTGTCTCCCTTGGTAATCAGCTAACGCCTTCAAGAAAAGTGAAGATCAGTCATCACTGTTTAGGCATTGCTTGTAAGGAGGACAAATTATACATAGCTGACAGTGACAAAACACTATACACGATATGACAGATAACCTGTTACAAGCAATATCACGCGACAGTTCTGGGAATGGTTTGTTTAGCAATACAAGACACACTACATTCAAAGATAACGGGAACGGTATAATTGTGGCAGACTATAGCAAAGGTGTACTAATTCTTGACGGTCAGAACCAACATGTCGCATCATTCAGTGCTTCCGAATTATCACATGTGCATGATGTTTGTACTGATCGTAATGGAAACATCTTTGTTTGTGGATATAAGTCGCAGAATGTATTACAGATAGGATACGATGGAAAGAAGAGAGGGGTTGTAGTAAGCAAATCTGATGGAGTGAATTGTTCGCAGTCTGTTTGTTTTGACTCAGTACAGTGCAAATTGATTGTCACCCAAAGTAATGACACTGTAAAATTATTTGATCTGAAGTAGTGAGCAAGGTTTATTGAAGAACAGTTGTTGCTTTACCGTTTACATCACATCAAAATGTAAAAGGAGAAAAACTCAAACGGAGATAAAAACAACATGAATTTGAAAACTATCTGAATAACCTGTAACCACTTATGAAAGTCCCATTAGCACTTTAAGTTTGAAGAGACACTCCCTACATCTAGAAGAACATACTACCGAAACAAAAATAATATGTTATCATTAATAATCATTTATACTTTAGAAGTTATTTAGTTCGACAGCAGTTATAGGGAGTGTTTTTGAATGTCACATGTAGCTCTTATTTTACCATAAAAATATATCTCACCGGGGAAATTGACCGTTATTTGAAAATCATTTCTAACATCGCTCTTTACATCAATGTACATGCATGTACTTTAAACATTACGCAGTGTTTTTTTTTCAACCATAATGCAAAACAAAAGAAACGCTATCTAATAATGTTTATTCGTGAATGACCAACACAAGTATGAAGAAACATATGAATGTCAACATTATTTTAAACGAAATAGAACACAATTCTTTCATTTTACTATTCGTAAAATTATTATTCTATATATGAGTATTTAAACTGCTAATGGGACTTTAATGTATTATTGCAGAGTCTTTTTGTATCACATTATATTCATGATTATGTCTGTACACATGTAAAGAAATTAGTACTAAGAACTTAACATATACATTCTCGAGAAGTGTATTAGGCTGATACAAGAGTTTGAAGATATATGGGTGTTCTATTTTGATTAAATGACGAAGATCTTTCCGATATGGTGATAGTCAATTGTGCTTAGGTTTTCTTTAAAAAAAATTGGACAAATGAAAAGGTGGAGGAGATGAACTTTTTTATCAGAATCATCATGAAACTGCCAAAATGTAGATTGAGCATGTATGACATGCCAGACGGATTTATTTGAATTCATAGCATTGACTTAGCATAAACTAAAGCATTAACTAAGGAAAGATATTCACTCGTATATGACTTGAACACAAAGCGTTGAAAGAAAGTTGGACGACAGATTCCCGATCGCCAAAGATTTTTATCCATCTCAACTCATTACATGATCATGATGCTAGTATATCTCGAAATCTTTTACTGACACCTGCGTACTATGCACAAAAACTAGATAATAAAAGAACTGAGGAAAAATTATATTTACCGAACGACTCAATACTGGAGAAATTGCAAAACTGGTGAAACATTCATGTATCTTTTAGTTTTTTTAATTAAATATTTATTGATGATAATAGCTTTGAGTGTTTGCATTTGATACTTCTTTCCTGTGTATATGATCTATACAATACTGGATAATGTTTTAGTTTGAAATGTGTAAAATATGTTGTTGTTTAGATTTTAAAAGTCCCGGCCGACCGTGGGATTTCTCCCCTGGTGAACTTGCCTTGACCTCAGTATGACTGCAGTGCATGCATACTGGTATATAACAAATTTGAAAAAGGGAGCTTTGTTCTGCCTGACTGCAATAAGTCAGTTTTGTCCAAAGATTATGATTTTTTAGCCAAATTGGGTTAATACCACTAGCCAAAACATAGGTTTGCGATCTTGTTGCCAGCGTACATTGGTGCTTGAACCACTTTGCCTCGTGGTTTATTTAGTTGGCGTTATAACGCAGCTACTTGTAAAAAGACGGGCAAGTAATTAATGAATAGTTTAATATAGTAGTTGAGTTATTGAAAGGCTTAGTCGTACTTAACAAAATTTGAAATACGAAGAGTTTTATAAATGCTGACAACTATAAAAGTTTATTGAAATATGCCAAAAAAGGTGGCTATATGAAAAGAATAAGTTTGTTTGGCATCAGATTGTCAACTTCATATTCATTCTTCAACCAATTTCTTTCACTCACGTTTTAGCTCACCTGGCAAAAAGTGCCAGAGTGAGCTATAAGGATCACTCACATCGTCCGTGTACCATTTCCTTCAAAGCCATCTTCTCTAAAACCACTTGGCCAATATTGATGTAACTTTGCAGGGATGCTCCTTGCATAAAGCTCTATCAAAATTGGTTGAAGAATGTCGTTCCATGCAGAAATCTAGTTGTTATGGCAACAAAAAGGGAGAACTTAAAATCTTTTTCTCTGAAACCACTAGGCCTGAGGCTTAGATATTTACCATGAAGTATTATCTAGTGGACCTCTACCAAGATTGTTCAAATTATGACTCCCGGATCAAAATTGACCCTGCGCGGGTGGTCACTTTGTTTTACATAGGCTTATATAGGAAAAAACTTTTAAAATCTTCTTCTCCGAAACCACAAGGCCTAGAGCTTAGATATTTGGCATGTAACATAATCTAGTGCACCTCTACCAAGATTGTTCAAATTATGACCCCCGGGTCAAAATTGACCCCGCCCTTGGGGTCACTTGATTTTACAAAGGCTATATAGGAAAAATCTTGTTCTCCGAAGCCACAAGGCCTAGAGCCTTTTGCTAGGTGAGATAATTGAAGTTAAAGAGAGATTTAACGCGCCTTGTTCAGTTGAAATTTAAGAGAGCTCAAAAAGCTAAGCGACCAAAATGTTACATACTTAACTGAAAGCTTATATCCGGCTAATTTACACGATGCATTTTCAGGACTTTTGTATGACCAGAGGAAGATAAACACTAAAATGATAAAATTTACGAAATAAAGCTCCGATATGAATTTGTCTCTAGATCAATAGATCAAATAGATCTAAAAGAGCCACGTCCTGTCAAACATTCATAAAATACTTTTTAATGGGTAAAGCGTGGACTTCGGTCACAAAACTTAGCGTTAACGAGTGGACATAGGTGGCAATTACTGATAGCTGGAGAACTCAATTGACATAGTTAAAGTTGATAGTATCTTATAGTTCCCGGTTAATGGGTGTTCTTCTATCTCATCAATATTAATCATATGTAAATGGTTAATTATACAATCTGTTTATCACTAACAGATACCTTCTAAAAGCATTTCCTAAAATGTATGATATATTGAACTTGGAAAGATACGAGTGATTGCTGCATACTGAGAGAGACTACTACAATTAAGCGTTGAAACATCAAAATGAGATACGAATAAAATAGCAGACATTCTAGGAAATTAAGGGAGGTTCATATGCTGCAGTTTGCATCTATAGAGTGCAATCATGGCCGTAAATGAAGATAAATAAGTAGGAAATCGTTTGCGAAAGCGTTAGACCCAACTGGAAAAAACACGTTTATAATCTTTTTTATTATGTATAATTTATTAAAGGCTACCTACTTAATAATTTTTTAATATTTCAATCAACTCGGAACTTTAATTGCCATAAAAAATTTATTTCATTTAGTACAAAAAATCTTTAAATGACTTTAAACCATTTTTGAATAAAATATGTCCAAAACCCAAGCTTGGAGAAGATAAGGCCTGAGATAGACCAATAGCCCCATTAACTAGAGATCACTGTAATTATAGAAAACAGAAGTGGTCGAGTGGTCCCTGGACAAAAAAAAACATGTGTTTTGGAAATGAAATTTGCATTTGGGCCGGTGAAATTTTATATGAAGAAGAAGAAGAAGAAGATGCACTGTATAGTAATAATTGTAATTTCAAGTTTTTCAAAGTTTGGAGTTGAATAAAGTTATAATAGGGTATGATCGATTGGCACAGTCTGCTACCAAATTTGCACGTGTGCCTTTTTCAAAGTATCAATGTTCAAGAATTGTGTACTTATTTAAAGCAAAACTTTAATGAACTGGTTTCAAGTCATTATACCAAGCAAGATTGTTTCTTGTAAACAACATCTTCAATGGTTGAACACTAATGAAAAAAGAGGGTCAAGCTGGCCCTATATCGCTCACCTGGCTACCATTGGCTATAATACAAGGTCATCAAGAGCAGAAAATGTCAATTTTGACCTTGGGGTTTTGATTTAAACACTCTTTGTAGAGGCCCACTACATAACGATATATTCCAAATATCTAAGCTCCGAGCCTAGTGATTCTAGACAAAATGAATCTTAAATGTTTCCCTATACAATGTATAAGCCTATGTAAAATCAAGTGACCCCTAGGCGGGTAAATTTTAACCAGGGGGTCATGATTTAAACAATCTTTGTAGAGGTTCCTTAGGAAATGCTACATGCAAAATATTTAAGCTTGTGGTTTCAGAGAAGAAGGTTTTAAAAATAAATCCCATATAAGTCACTGTAAAATCAGGTGACCTCCGGGAGGGGTCAATTTTGTCTCCTGTGTTACAATTTGAACAAACTTGTCCACTTGGTAATGCCACATACATTCAAATATCTGAACTCTAGGCCCTGTGGTTTCAGAGAAGATGATTTCAAATATAAGCGTATATAAAAACAATTGACCCCCCGGGCGTGTTCAGTTTTTACCCCGGGGCCATAATTTGAACAGTCTTGGTAGAGGTCTGCTAGGCAATGCCACATGCCAAATATCTTAGCTCTAGGCTTTCCTGTTTTTGAAAAGAATATTTGTGATGTTTTTCCTTTCTGATGCTTTGGCTTCCACTTCCCTGCCAAGTTTCATCAACATTGGCTAGTGGTATCAGAGGAGATGTTGTTTAAAAGAAAATGTGAACGTAAAACATATAACCTACGACGGCCGCCGGACGGTGAGCGATCCTTTAGTGCCCGGTGAACTAAAACGAAATATAAAATACAGTAAAATGTTGAAAAGTTCACATATTATTTTCTAAACTTAAAGAGATAAAAGCACATATTCAAAAGAAAACATGTTATTCATATTTTGGATATAAACAATATTGTTTGTAGCTGAGAAGAACATAAACATGGCGCGACGCTTTTGGTATCTAATTGAAGGTTTAGAAATGACTCATGTGGTGTTGCTCCCCTAAGTGATAACTAGCGCCAAGGAAATGTCCGACATTCTAAATAATCAGTTTTCGTCTGTTTTCACAAATGATCCAGACCGTTATAGATCTATATGAAATGTTGGACATGTCTATCTAAATCCGTACAAAGCGGCAGGTCCAGAAAAGTTTAAACCCAGTGTGCAAATGAAATAGCACCAATCTTCACAATCTTGTTCAATAAATCCATTGATAGTGGTTATGTACCTTCAGATTGTGGTGAGGAATATATAACACCTATTTTTAAATAAGAAGGCCAAGTTGACCCTACATAACTCACCTGGCTACCACTGGCTACTGTAAACTTCACCACTGTTTGCTTGAACACCGACTGTTTGGGAGTTATTTTGAATGGCGGGATGGGACTTATCATTCTACTACCCTTATGTATTATTTTGTCTTTGTTCATGTTTTGGCTATCAATTCTAGTAAAATATTTGCAATCAAATTTGCAGAAAAGTGCAGAAAAGTGGGACTAAATTTTGTAATAAAAATTCCTTTGTATACGAATGTGCCTCCTTGGTTACTTTATATTTAATTTTACAATTTGTATTGCTTTCGGAATTCGTTTGATGGAGAAATGTCAAATGCTTATACAAAGTCAACGTTCTTTTAAGATATGCACAATATACACTCGTATAAAGGTCTCTTTAAATATTTATGCACGTACAAGATATCAAGAGCATTTGCAAAGGTTTCTGTGTGATTATCCTCACTGTTACAAGACATAGTTTGAAAACACAGGCAGTAAAGTTTATGTTTTTTCTGTTTACTTTGCTATCTTTCGGGCACTGGAATTTAATAAAAAGCTTCTCATTGCTTCCCATCCATCTAGAGATTAACTGGGGAGATACCCAGAGGTAGCCTCGCGTGTATCAGCGCTATTTAAAGAACCAAGGGGTCTATTCATACTAGGGTCTTGTAACCAGATTCCCTGGTATCTGCATTTGACTTCAGACATTTGTATGTATATGTTATAGGTCTATACTTCATTTATTGCGAGGGAGCGTCAGCGAACCGAAGCAAAACGTTTGTTAATTCCTGTAATATAGAACTATTACCAGCTTACAGTTTGTCCCATCTACAGACAATATTTGTATTGAAATATATAGAGATTATGGGCAGAGTTTAGCTCAGTGATGTCACAGTCTCATTTATTTGAAAAATAATGCAAATAATTATTTTTATATTGGAGGTATTGAGTCAATATGGATGTTGCTATAACTCGTGGTCCAATCCATTTGTCAAATGTATTTAAATTGTTTCTAACCAGATGTTATACGTGAACGTGTACATTGAACAATAAAATAGTATTAAGCTATTAATATGGATGATACAATTTGCTTTTTTGAATGAAATGGGGGCATTTGATTGGATCGAAATGTAGGGCTAACTGTAAATACACATAGTGACTATTATGGCCATGTGTATATACTATGCATATAGTATACATAGTATATACGCATGGATATAATAGTCAGTTATGATTGGTTGCCATGATCAGAAAATAAAT
>JAFMSR010000003.1:39767182-39788204 GCA_022818135.1 Saxidomus purpurata | reverse complement strand
TCAGAAACGACGTTACATCGGTACTGCGTTAGAATAAGATTTATTGTTCACCGTTAATTCCGTCCGTTATATAGCAATCAGGATTTCAAACTGATAATCAAGCGACCTTGGTTTGTTACGCGGTACAAGTTCCTTTTCTAAACATTGAGTATGATCAAAAAACAGAATAAGCTAGATACATTTTATTACAAGATAGCAGCATCGGCATTCAAAATGCAATATCATAGACAATTATTGTCCTCTAACGCTACTGGCTGTGTTTCTCGAGCAACTTCCGTCTTTCCATCCGTCCCTCCAGCGTTCATTAACGCGTTTACAGTCAAAAGGCGGATTTTCACCGTGTGAATCTCTGAACTTTGTTTCATTGTGTATGTTACAGAGCCATTGAGAGATACTATCACGACTGCTTGCGTCCGGTGGATTCTTTCGCGTGCTAAAAGAGAACAAGAGATATATAAAATGTCAATGATATAATATCTACAATTGAAAACTGAAAATTTAGTGCACAACACACGACCCTCAACCGTTAATTCACCGGACACGTATTTCTGTAACACCCGCTCGAAAAAACTAAATTACGTTTTACTTCGAGGACAAAAGTGTCTACCCGGTATATTAATTACATTCAGTAAAAGATCAAAGCTATCTAAACAGAAAAAATGTTTTAAATCAGATCATATCTAGTCTATTGTATGATCTAATTTACCCCACTATGAAAATGTTTCAAAACATTACTCGATATTTTATAGCTACCTACTTGTATCTAAAGGGCGCAGCACATTCGTCGCACGGGTAAGGATAGAGCATTGCAAACAAATACATAAACTCCTGCATTTGGTTCTGTTGCGCCTTGGTTGGGTGCTCGGGAAAGTGCGCAGTCATCGTGTGTAGAAACGACCATGTTACTATTCCAAGTTGATTATTATCTAGAGGACATCCTGGGTATAACTTTTGAGTCATGTCCGCATCTGAGTCATCCATGTTTTTCAAGGGATAGGAATCATCATGTGACATTACGGCACGACTACCAGTATAGCTGTTTGACGTCTGGGAATAATAGAATGGTTCTTTTCAATAATACTTACAGTATACTTAATGACAAACTTCGCTCAGTATATGGAAACTAACACAAAAGTTTAAATCGGATGTTTTCAATTTACAATTGTAAAAACATAATCATTTTGTCACTTTTAAAATCGGTTTATAAAAAGCTTAACTCAATTAATTAGATTTGTACTTTATCAATAACTGTAACATATTTGTTTTGAATTAGCTTACAGTTAAAATTCAATTGATAATTTTCGAACCTTGCAGGGCTTTTGTCCCTTAGTACATATCCTAGACGATATTGCCAATTATTAGGATGTTAGCTTGTATATACTAAGTCAAGGTTTACTGATGCTCAACTCAACTCACTCAACTCAACATCCATTTTATTTCTGGCAAGTTACATATGTAACAACTTAACAATAGCAGCTACAAATGTACATAAAATGTAGGTATTGACATAATGGGGACAGTTGTTACTAACATATACCAATTACACAGTACGTCTTAGAATAGAAAGAAAAACAGTTATACATAATTATTTTAGTTAGTACATTGTACTACAGTATAGATACATTACTTATTTTAATACAATGATACAATATTTTAAATTTTTAAGTTCTCTTTGCTAAAAACTCCAAAAAGTGTGGCCTTTCTTTCAGACAGGAAGGTCGCAAAGCTCGAGTGATCTAAAACAATGTAATGATAATATACGTCAGGCCTGTTATGTTTAATACCTTTCAATGGATGCGGAATAAACTTTAATCAGTAATCGAGATACATTCCTTCTAGTATGTACCAATCTTCTTTGTCCGAATCTTTAATATGATGAATATGTGCTCTAGAGAAAATGTATATGCTTTCAAAGTTTGCGGACTCATTTTCATCTTAAAGACGGTAAAGCGGTTTTCTGTTATAAACTGTTTTTTAAAAACTGATTCTCAAATTCGTGTGAAAAATACAGAAAAAAAATTAGACAGAAGTATTAAAATGTAAAACATATTTTATTAGAAAAGCCTATGTCTATATTTTCATGATCATTATTGTTATAAACAAGTTAATATGTGTTATATCGTTTTTCGTACCAGTAAACTTTATTTTGTCTATTCAGCTAAAATATTTTCTTTGTACAGGAGTATGGAAGAAATTACCATATCAGACTCAGATCTGTATGAAAAAGCTTTTTCTACTTACATCCGTATCGTCGTTATCGGTCTGTCCGTCCGCGAACCTCTCATCTTCTAATCCTGGGCAATTACCAGCCTCACCAGGCATGAAATACAACCCAGGCTCCTTCAATTTCAGAAAAGCAATTTGATAATTTTGCTCCTCTGAAAGAATTTTAAAAATAGTCAGATTTTAAAGATTTTAAACACATGAACAAACAGTTACTGTTGTGATATATATCAACTTTTGTTTGGGAAAGAAAACTTGCATGAATATATCACAGTGACAAAATAAATGTGCAAAAAGAAATTTGTAGGATAACTCGTTTTTTTACGATTGTATATTTGCCTTATTGCCTTAAAGTCAGATAGCTCTATTTTTTGTGTTCTTGGTTATGTAACAAGATTTATCAAAGGATGAAATGAACTAGTTTTTGATGTTTTAAAACCAAGTACTTCATAATTGCGTGGCGTAAGAAAACAGTATATACATTAGATGATTTAAATGAGCTCAACAATATAAAAGAAACGCATGGGAAAACCTAGGCTCGTAACTCAGTATTACTGGAAAAGAAAACAGTTCATAGTGGAAGAAATAATTATTATTGTTAAGAAAATCACCAAAACTTTTTAACAGAATATAAGTGATAGAAGCCCTTAGTTGTAAAATCATGAACACTTGTATCGGAGTGTAAAAATTCATGACACAACATTTTAAATTACCTCCCTTTTACATGAAACAA
This sequence comes from Saxidomus purpurata, assembly GCA_022818135.1. Classification (NCBI taxonomy): domain Eukaryota; kingdom Metazoa; phylum Mollusca; class Bivalvia; order Venerida; family Veneridae; genus Saxidomus; species Saxidomus purpurata. The sequence continues at coordinate 39,785,248 of JAFMSR010000003.1, read as the reverse complement.
TAGAGTTTTTGCAATAATCAATTAGTTGTGTCAATCAAAGTTTATTATAACTGATTCTCAGTCAAACGGTAATCACAACTGCCTGCCACAAAACAACTCTCTTATTTCCAGCTGGATACAAAACCCGTCAATATCTTGAACCAGTATAGCATGTGCAGGAAGCTCCCAAACGACTCCTTTATATTAATTGCAGAGAGATATGGCTGTAATCAATTTCACTATTATCATTTAGACCTCTGACAGTCATATATAATTGCCATATACCATGTTTTTTTGTTTATTTACAAAATGTTTTCGATTTCAAAGGAAATGTTTTATTTATTTAAATTAATTACTGAACTAACCAGTTACTAGGTATTCTCCATTAGGAATATATATGCTTTCTATGTCATAATTCTTTTCCGAATCGCCTGTAGCGAAGAAAATCTTCCAGAAGTTAATATTCCCCGATCCGGACATTTGCTTGACACTGAAATAAACAAATAACATCAAACACACTAATAGAAATGGTTGAAAAGCAATATACAAAACATGTTTATTCTGTTTCCGTACATTTTGTCGATGAATAAAATACAGTCAGGAGTTCGAATGCGTAGTAATTAAATCACGAGTTCGTATCACGATTGATTTAATTTTTCGCATCCAAACGATTGACTGTATTATATTCATCGATAAAATACCGGGAGGCATTTTCTATTTCGTTTCTAACACGATAACATTAATTTATTGCCGTAGAAAAACTATGACAATCGTACTGCTTATTGGCGCTGTGCGGAAGCACAGTGCCAGTATTGAATAGGTTTTAATTTTGTACCATGGGGTTGCATAATCGAATAGGGAGTAGCCAACATTATTATTGTAATTAAAAACTATGTATTATGTGTGAACAAACTCCCTATAATGAATAAATAAATAGTATTAACTGATTACAAACAATACTATACCAGATGCATACGTCTTCGACCGTTAATTCAAAACTTTTGACATATTCATAGGATATTTAATAACTTTTCCACAAACTTGAAGGTTACGGTTTTTTTATTGCTTTGTTTACGGACCCTACGGCCAGATTCATCAAAGTTCAGAAAAAACGTCTCAATAGTTGTTTTGCTAACTCTAAACATTTTGAAGTTTAAATACAAATGTTGTCAACGTGAATAATTAATGAAAACCTATTTTAATTACTACATACTAAAGTAAAATGTAGGCATTATAAATAAGACCGTTCAACTAACTATGCGATACATGGGGTCTCAATGAAAGTTATGTAAAGCATCGCTAACAACTGACCAATAGTAAAGACAAAATTAATCACGTGGGTTTCGTCTGCGTCGAAAAGCGTCTACTGACCACGAGCTGTAGCCTTGTTTAATGGGCGTCATCGTACCATTATACAGAAGGTTGTTTTATGATTCGTTTATTTTTTTGTTAAACTGTAGTAAATGTGTTTTTTTACTTATTATGATAACAGTTACAAATAACATAATGTATTTGGTTTTTCCCGTTGATAGGTTGTTTACTGATATTCTAAAATGACTCTGATTCCTTTAAATCATGTTTCAAAAACATGCGCAGCGCCTTTGATGCTTTGCATCAAAATTTGTCTTGTTAGACGATTGGACGCGTTAGTCAATTACCACACGTGTTGCCATTGGAACGTGATATATTTTATATAGCAAATAAATGTACATATTCTTTTCTTCGCTATTTATAAAGGAAAGTTGCGGATCGTGTTTGAATTCAGTGTATTACACATCGTTTTTAAGGCAACAATGAGGGCGCGTATAGTTGAAAGCACTTTTTTTCAATCAATTTTTTCAATTTCAATTTCAATTCTTTTATTTCGTCAGGCTACATTTGTAACAACAGACATGTAAGAAATATTACTTATAAACAAGAATAGGTAACACAATTTAACAACACTAGTGAAAGAAATATAAACACCAACAGTACATTTACTGATTCTTTGTAAGTGATGGGTGTGGGGTCAAGAATACATAGACATGTATTAGTAAATCGCAAGCGTGTAGTAAACATTCTTTCTGTTTATGTTTGTTCCAATCATTAAGTAAAGTTCTGGCGATTAGCTGCTCTAATGAACATACCTGTTTATGCAATCTGCAGTTGTTGCAACCCAATATCTGTCTACCATTGTCCCGTGACAGTAACGAGCAATACGTGTGTAAGGTGACGATTTACTATCACTGTATTCTCTGTATCTTATGCCGACAAGTCTGGGACACGTGTAGTAGGAATATGCACTAGAATCGGACTTATCAACAGCATTTCCCGGTAACATCATCCCATGGATTCCATGGATAATGAGTATCACCGCAAGCAGGAGTGAAGCTAGATAAATTATAAAGAAAATAGAAAAATGTTATCAAATGCTTCAGCTTACTTGTATTAATATGACTGTACTCAAAATGTTAATCAAAGTAATGCTAAAAATAAACGTTGACCAATTTAAACAGGTAAATTACATAAATTTGATAAATTGAAGTTACATAAATTGATAAAGGAAAAATACTACGAAACATTTTTCTAATTGTAAATAAGAACAACTTACCGAAAAGATGTCCCATCATTGCCCTGGGCTCCGTTTCATATGAAAAAAAATCTTACTTGACCAATTTTATATACTATATCAAATAGCAAGAAAAATGTCAAATTAGCATAATGTACCATTTGACAAGGAATTTTGGATTTAATTAAGCATCGAATTTGCATATAACATGTATACTACATGAATATAATGCATATGAGATGTATATGAAATAAAAATTTAGTAAACAAAGAGGTGTTTTCTCAACTAAAGAGTATATTTTCAATGTATGAACTATTGTGACCTGTGCCCACCATTTTCTTCAAACAACACTGACTCGGCATCAAAGAGTTGCCCAAATGTATTTAATTCAATGTTAAACTATGACAGCCCTTACAAGGTCTTGCCAAAATCAACAAGACTTCCAGTTTACATAATAATATAGCAATGTCTAGTAGTCCATTTTAACAGATAGAAAATTGCATCAAAATCAAATGATGTTTCTCAAATGCGTGCAATATGCTTTCATTCGTAAATAGTATAAATTGGCCCATGCATGTAATGGACCTATTTTCTATATGGCTCTAGGTGAAAGAGTTCTAAGGTAATTTATCTTAAAAATAAGGTAGCTTTCTAATGGGTATCATCCATGAACATAACAATTATTCATATAAGCTCTTCTGGGAATGAACACGTATTTGGAATTCAAACCATTTTTGGAACTTGCATGCATATTATTTTCCCTTTGATCAGAGTTGATTGGAATGGATCCCGTGAGAAAAGCTGATGCTGAGAAAATAATCAATTATTATATGAAATGAAGATTAAAGCTGAACATACTGTAACAGGACCATTAAACTTTAGTCAAACGTTCAGGCAAACGGACAAACTGACAGATAGTTGGTCACAATAGCAATGGTGTTACTCCTGGGGGTGCTGTCTCTAGGCTAAAGTCATTCTGCAAAAAGACAAGGTTTCCATCTTTCATTTGTGCAAATATTTTAATCAAATTATGTTACTGAGCATTTGTAGCACATTATTTTATTTTAAATATAGAAAAGTCCAATATTCCTATATTGACACTACCACAGCATCAGACATGGAAAGGAATACATATCCTATAAATATATGTTGGTTGTCTTAAATTTATTTATTTTCTGATCATGGCAACCAATCATAACTGACTATTATAACTATGCGTATGTACTGTGTATATTATACACATAGTATATACACATGGCCATAATAGTCACTATGTGTATTTACAGTTAGCCCTGCTTTTCGATCAAATCAAATGACCCCATTTCACTCAAAAAAGCAAGTTGTTTTCTCCATATTGACTCAATACCTCCAATATAAAATAATCATTTGACTTATTTTTCAAATAAATGAGACTGTGACATCACAGCGCTAAACTCTGCCTATAATATCTGTATATTTAAATACAAATATTGTCTGTAGATGGGACAAACTGTAAGCTGGTAATAGGTCTATATTACAGGAATAAACAAACGTATTGCATCGGTTCGCTGACGCTCTCTCGCAATAAATGAAATTAAACCTATAATATATACATACAAATGTATGAAGTCAAATGCAGCTTCCAGGGAATCTGGTTACAAGACCCTAGTCCTTTTTACGAATAGGCCCATTCGTTCTTTAACAAGCACTGGTACACGCGAGACTACCTCTGGGTTTCTACCCAGTTCATCTCTAGATGGATGGGAAGCACTGAGAAGCTTTTTATTGAATTCCAGTGCCCGAAACATAGCAGGGCAAGTCTCGAGAAGTAAACAGAAAAAACATAAACTTTACTGCCTGTGTTTTCAAACTGTGTTTTGTAACAGTGAAGAATACTCACAAAGAAACCTTTGCAAATGCTATTACTATCTTGTACGTGCATAAATATTTAAAGGGACCTTTATACGAGTGTATTGTGCTTATCTTAAAAGAACGTTGACTAAGTATAAACACCGTGCACGCGTTTGACATTTCTGCATCAAACGAATTTCAAAAGCATTAGCTATTTATTATTAATTATTAGCTAAATCATCATAAACCATTTATACAAATTGTAAAATTAAATTTAATGTTACCAAGCAGGTACATTCGTAAACAAGGGAATGTTTTAATACAAAATTTAGTCCCACTTTTCTGCAAATTTATAAATCTTTTTCTAAGGGTAGCAGAAGCATAAGTCCAGGCATGCAAATCAAAATAACTCCCAAACAGCCGCCAGTGTGGTAGCCAGGTGAGTAATATAGGGCCATGTTGGCCCTCTTGTTTAAAAATAGGCGTTACATATGCCTCATACCAATCTGAAGGTACATAACCACTATCAATGGATTTATTGAACAAGATTGTGAAGAGTGGTGCTATTTCATTTGCACATTCTGTTTAAACTCTAGGTTTAATCTGATCTGGACCTGCCGCTTTGTACGGATGTAAACTTACATGCAATTTTCTAACAACTCTTTCTGTTACACTTATTTAAGACAAATTAGCTAGGTCCAAGATTTCATATATAAGGGTCGGATCATTTGTGAAAACAGACTTACGGGTCGTACCGATTATAGCCTCTTTAGAGGATGGTGGACCCAATAAGCACAATTACAAACGTGAAAACAGACGAAAGCTGATTATTTAGAATGTCAGACCTTTCCTTGGTGCTAGTTATCGCTCAACACCACATGAGTCATTTCAATAAAACCCCAAAAGCGTTTAGTTGTGCCATGTTTATGTTCTTCTGAACTACAAACAGTATATTATTCATATAACCCCAATATGAATCGGCTTACGGCCTTGTTTAAACTGAAAAACATATACAAAGCACCCATTGTTCCTTAACATTATTTAATCGGAAATAGACAACCATCTATTATTCATGCTAAGCTAAGAAACAAATGCAGCGACCTAAATAATGACTTGTTTAGAAATCACCTAAAACCTGTCGAGAATACCGAGCACTATTTTTTCCAATATCTTAAATATCAAAATCAGCGCATTATCTTATCCCATGAAATAAGACCATTTCTTTCAATAAATATAAACGTACTTCTTTTTGGATCTGATATACACTCAGAGTACACAAACAGCTTGATAGCTCATTCTGTGCAAACATTTATTTCAACGTCAAAACGATTTAAATAACTGTTTCGTTTAAACCGTAGACTCCTCCCTTTTTCATCTTCATTACTGATCCTCACTAAACAAACCCTATTTACTTTTTCATCAAACCACAACCAAGTGCAATTTTTAAACACATATAAACATAAAAAGTTACAAGCCATCTTGATGCTTTTATATTATACATTTTGTTGTACTTGTAAACATGTTTCAGTTGTAGAGTTTATTTGACAATCTTATAAATAACCTCCTTAAGGGAAGGGCCGTTTACTAATTTTGGAAGAACTTGTGGCCCAACCATTTTGCTGATTTTATGTAGTAAAAACGTCCTTATTGTACAATTATACAATCATGTGTATATACATGTATATTCAGCAATAAAATATGTTTAAACTAAATGGCCTTGTGCCAATACGACCACCCTCGGACAAATAACAAGGCCAATATGAAATCAATTGATTAATAACATTACATTATTACTATGCAGATCATATAAAATTTCACTGGCCCAAATGCAAATTTCATTTCCTAACACATGTTTTTCTGTCCTGGGACCACTCGACCACTTCTGTTTTCTACAATTGCATTGACCTGTAATCCTATCTTTAGTTAATGGGACTATTGATCTATCTCATAGGATATATCTTATACCATACGTTATTACAGTCACACTTAAATAGAAATCGAACTAAAACACACTATTTGCAGGAGTGTAGAGAAATGGTTCAGTATAGTCGCCACCAAGAGATTGAAGGTATGACTAACGTAGGGTGGAATTAACCTCGTTCTAGTGATTTGGTAAACATTCATAAGGTGCCATGTAACATGAAATAAGGATAATGTCTTGCAGCTGGTTTTCGAAAACAAGACTATATATCAGGTTCTATATTACAATACATTAAGAAAACAAGCCTTATCTTCTGCAAACTTGAGTTTTGAACAGATTTTATAAAAAAATAAATGGTTAAAAGTCATTAAAAGATTTTTCTACTATATGAAATATGCATGTTATGGCAATTAAAGTTGCGAGTTGATTGAAATATTGAAAAAATATTAAGAGGGTAGCCTTTGATAAATCATACATATATGATGTTAAATTTCAAATGCTTTTAAACGTGTTTTTTCCAGTTGGGTCTAATGCTTACGCAAAAGATTTCCTACGTATTTATCTTCAATGACGGCCATGATGGCACTCTATAGTTGCAAACTGCAGCATATGAACCTCCCTTAATTTCCTGGAATGTCGGCTATTTTCTTCGTATCTTATTTTGATATTTCAACGCTTAATTGTAGTAGTCTCTCTCAGTATGCAGCAATCACTCGCATCTTTCCAAGTTCAATATTATATCATACATTTTAGGAAATGCTTTTAGAAGATATTTGTAGTGATAAACCGATTGTTTAATTAACCATTTACATATGATTAATATTGATGAGATAGAAGAACATCCATTAATCGGGAACTATAAGATAAAATCAATTTACACTATGTCAATTGAGTTCTCCAGCTATCAGTAATTACCGTTAACACTAAATTTTGTAACTGAGGTCCAGGCTTTACCCATTAAAAATTATTTTATGAACGTTTCACAGGAAATTCATCGTGTAAATCAGCCGTATATAGGCTTTCAGTTATGTATGTAACATTTTTGTTGCTTAGATTTTTGAGCTCTTTTAAATTTCAACTAAACAAGGCGCGTTAAATCTCTGTTTAACTTTCAATTATCTCACCTGACACAAAGCTCTAGGCCTTGTGGCTTCGGAGAACAAGATTTTTAAAGTTTTTCCTATAGAGCCTTTGTAAAATCAGGTGATCCCCAGGGCGGAGTTAATTTTGACCCGGGGGTCATAATTTGAACAATCTTGGTAGAGATCCACTAGACAATGCTACATGTCAAATATCTAAGCTCTAGGCCTGGGTTTCAGAGAAGAAGATTTTTAAAGTTTTTCCTATTTAAACCTATGTAAAACTAAGTGACCACCCGCGCAGGGACAATCTTGGTAGAGGTCTACTAGATAATGCTACATGCTAAGTATCTAAGCTCTAGGCCTTGTGGTTTCAGAGAAGAAGATTTTAAAGTGTTTTTCTTTTTGTTGCCATAGCAACCAGAGTTCTGCATTAACATTTCAGGTCTTAAATAACATAAACTCTACTTCCTACAACCTACAAACGTCGTCACTACAAAGAAATTGGCTCAGTAAAGTGCAATGAAACAAGTAGAAAAGTTGCTGCGAATCGCAGCAAAGAAGATAGCGTTGCCCAAGGAAATGATGATAACTTGTATTGAAGGCAGAACTTATTAGACTTCGGAACACGGTTTTGAAAGGTTAAATAAAACAAGAGATCGACTGATTTTCTTAACTTGACTAGAACTGCTAACAAGATGAGACATCTTGGCCCTATATCGCTAACCTGAGTGTATGGCCTATTTATGTCACTATGTGATCAAAAATCAACCTTGATCTATATGTGATCCAGATTAGTTTGGTTATCATCAAGACCGGAACATTCTGGCTAATTCTCTCAAAAATTGGTTATAAAATGTGACTTAAAGAGCAGTAAAAAGTTATCTGTTGATCTGACCTTGTATCCTAGTGTTTGACCCAAGGTGATCACCATTCCAATATAACATAGACAAACATTTTGACAAATGTTCATATGATTGGCTTTAAAATGTGACATCTAGAGTTTTAACATTGCTCTTCTTTAATTTGACTGTGTGACCTAGTTTCTGACTCCAGGTGACCCAGATTCGAGATTGGCCTAGAAATCATTGAAACACACGTTCTGACCAATTTCCATGATGATTGACTAAAATGTGACTGCTAGAGTGTTTGCAAGGTTCTTCTTTAATTTGACTGTGTGACCTAGTTTCTATATAAGTCCAGTAGACCCAGATTCAAACTTGACCTAGATATCATTGAGACAAACATTCTGACCAATTTTCATGATGATTTGATGTGAAATGAGGTATCTAGAATATTATCAAGGTCGACTGTCATCTTTTGTCTCAGGTGAGCTAATACTATGAAAACAAGAATAAATGCCAGAAGTCTTGTCAGACTTTGCGATAACAATATAATCACATGCATACTCTTAATATACTTAACAACTTTAAAAACGGGATCTTTTTAATAATTCATTGTAACGACCTGTTTGAATAAAACCAAGGAATAGAAAAAAGCAAGGTTTTTTTTTTTTATTTTTTCAAATTACACTAAGTCTTACAATTACGACAATATACCCGTCAAATCCCTGGAGGCATTGTTTAGTATTATTATAATAACTACACTAACTGCTCAAAGACATATATATTATTTATACAAGTATATTATGTGGAAGTGTATGCTACCGTTCTTGCAAACAGGAAGAGCATAGGAAAACTTTATGGCATACACAATATGTAATATTTCCTAGAATAGTGAATATAAGATGGTGTACTATTTAATCATTTGTTTTACAACATGTCAGAGTTTTTCCAAAGGAAATGGATGCTCCCGCTTTGTGCTATTCAGTAACATGCAAGTGTGAAAATGTATAACAACTATCATACAGGTGCATATGTGTTTCTCTGAAATATTTAGTCCAAACGTGGCAATAATCGAACTTGACCTGTAAAGATCGAGATTTACGAATGTAAATTGTATAGTGGTCATCTGTAGTGAGCATAGGCTATATTCAATGCATTGTTACTGTACTTTCTATGCGAATTTTAAATTTCTAACATTTTTCCTGACCGTCATAATGGGAGGAAACAGTCCCGCAAAGATCGTAATGGCGGGCAATTATTGAGGTGTCTTTCAATTTGGTAAATTTTAATTGCTAGGGGTGAAAGACTACATCACGCAAAAGGCCGATCGTACTGGAAATTTTCGCCGATATGAAAAAAAAACAATTTAAACAAAGAATACTCAGAACTCGGTAAAACATGAGCGGGCGTATATACACATACAAATCCCTGCGATGAACTTACATTTATAGTTTCTATTACAGATGAAAACTCTTAGTGCTCAATATTATTACTTTAACAATAAATATCTAGTTTGGTTACACATGTACCCAATGCAGATATTTATAATATCGAAATAATAAAATTGCGTGCAAGTCATAACTGCGAAAATGTCCAGTACGATCGGCCTTTTGCGTGTTCTGGTATGGTCTGGTCAGGTTTTTACCCAATACCTGATTATTTACCGAAATGAACTTATTTGCCGGTAAAAATATTGTTTAATATAAACACGATTATTCATCATTTTTATCACTAAAATAGTATGTGCCTTTGTAGCAAATTAAGATAACTGCACAGTTTACCAGAGGAATTAAGTACAATGTCAGTAATAGTCCAAGAGCCAAGGGCCATTAATTTACAATTTGCGCCCAAAAGCGAAAATAGTCTTAACTGAAAGCAAAATTTCTACTGATTACAAAAACCCATTTCTTACAAAAATTCTCTGTCACAAGGCTTGAAAATTCAAGATGGCCGACAAGATGGCCGCCGAAAATTTTAAACTTACACCCGTAAATAACAAAGCATATTCTGAGTTCCTTGTACAGCCGGTTGAAACAAATTTTCAATAAACTGAACAGAAATATATAATAATTGACAAAAATAATAAATTTTATGTGACTGTAACCGCCATTTTGGAATAAGTGCAAAACAAATCTCCAAAAATGGTCTAAAAATCAGTGTTTTTTTTAACAGTTTACCTTTCAATTGTCACAGACTTCAGGAAATCCACCAGATTGTTTCACAAACTTTCTAGGACAGTAAAAACATTATTGAAAAAGACAATGCTGCCTCAAAATAGTATCTTGTTTTGTTGTAGACACAAAATTTATGTAAAAGTGGGTGGGGTAATTAACCCCTGAAAATGAATTATAAACAAAGGTCAATATTTATAAATTCTGAGCATTGTTAACTCTTTAATGCACGTTTTAGAAATGTATTAATATAATAATGCACTTTTTAAGAAAATTCAGCTTAGTTTTATTAATTTTTGATGATTTTAAGTTAAAATTTAGTTTTATTTTCAACTTTATGAGTAAAAAAGCAGTTTCTTTCTCCTCAACTCTGTTTGACATGGAACGTCTTAACAAATGACACTTAAATTAATTAAATCGAGACTTTTATTGACACATGTTGTCCCTGAAACAAAAACTGCATAAATGTGATAGACTTTCCTGTCTTTATATAAAAAGGTAATGCCTTTAAGGTGGATGGGGTGGACCAAGGCCTTAAAATATTATGTGTTTATGTAATGAGTCAAATTCAAGGGCTGATTTTATTTTTTATTCAGATTTTGTGTTATGTTTTTGCATACATTATGCAAGTGATTTTGGTATTCAAGTATTTGCTTAGTTTTTAAAACAACATTTGTGTAAAAAGTCTGCAAAAAAAGATATTGTTTTACAATGTAGTGTTACAGACAAGGAGATTCGACCTTACATGTATTTGCAAATGTACATGCATTTGCTGGTCTGTACCACTTACCTTCAGCAGTATTTTAAAAGAGATTTGAACACTACTAATATTGATTATCTGCTTTGTCTTAAGCAACTACCTATCTCTTCTTCTCCCTGTTTATACTGTGAGTAACTACTGTTTTTGTCAATACATATAGTTCACTTTAGAGTCATTTTCAACAAAATCGTCAATACATTCAATAAACATCGCTGCAGTTTTCAGAAGGTCAACAACGGAATGTGGTAGTTGGTAACATTCGAACCAAGTTATTTTGTACGTCACCAACCATATTCCTCGAATAACAGCTGGACTTTGCCCTCGTCCAAACACGGACAACAATGTTCGCTCTCTTTGTCTTCTGTGCCAGAACCTTATGACATGGCGGCATCGAACTACTTAAGTCGCAAAGTGGTGAAGATGCTTTGCTAGACAACTTGACTATTATTGAAGTATTTTCTTAAGACATGCACAAGTGGATTTCAATCACACCAATCTGTTCTGATTTGCCGCCAAACGCCACACAAATAACTCAATACTTTGAGGGGTACAGGCTGTTATATCTCTAAGATGATCTAATTCACTGAACGCTGTTTTTGAGCTATTTGCCACACCTAACGCAATATTTGCATTTATACTGCCAATACGAGAGGTATCCAATTCACTGAACGCTGTTTGATTGCAAAGGCCGTACTGTAGGTAAATTTTGGATTTATACTACCAATACAAGAGATGCTTATCTTATTTTTAAACGCAGTAGAAATGTTAACTATTACAAAACTGAACGAGAATTTTGAATCCCTTCGTAATGTATAACCTGTGTTTAAAGATATAGTACACGGTACATCTATCTTGGTCAGCTTATGTGAAGATGGTAAGTCGTAAAATATGCGATAAAGTTGAGGGTTTCGTACTCTGGCTTATAAATAAGGACTACATGCACTTACTCTTACAGAAGTGTTAAAAAAGTATTGAAATTCATGGAACATACGGTTTCGTTTGGCTCTATACGGAATATTCCTAATAATGTTGGAATACATTGCAATAATACTTCGTCTGGTGAATCGCCCAAAATACTTTCAACTGTGGCCACTTCTGATGTCGTTCGAAAAATAGTACGTATGATTTCGAAAGTCATACCGGCGAATCAGACAGATATGGCACATAAGCTTGGTGTCTAATAGGGAACTGTACATGGAATTATTACTAATATTTTTAAAGAAAAACTGTGGAAAAGTGTAAATGTTGTCCAGATTATAAACAAACGTACCAGATCTTGAAGGTTGCATCTAAAGTTACGTGGTGGACGATGGAAAAACTTTGTGACCTCTGACGAGGTAATGATTTATCTAGGTGGCAGCTTTGGAAGAAGACAGGTTTGTTACGTAAAAAATGGAGAAAACTGCATTTGTAAAGCATGACTTTTTTGCCAGCGGTTTATGACATTGCCTGTTGAATCATACTGAGGCAAAACTGTTAATCGTATAACTGACAACACTCACAAAAGTAAACCATCACTTCTATAAATACATGTTCTTAAGCCGTTTTTAAATAAATATGTGCCCAGACTGTTTCCGCCAAGGGTAAAAGAAATATGGTGTTACATCAGAACAGTGCGTCTCACCATATGATACCTCTAAACAGATAGAAATATAAACTTTATCACACCAGAAGATTGGATGCCTAAATCACCTGATGCCGTCCCGTTGACGATAGTTCATGCATATGGTGAATCGTGAAGCGACGTCTGCAAAAGCGCACGATAAACTCGTTGATGGAGCTTAAAATAGCATTGAAGGACGAGGTGGAAACTGGACGAACTTACTATAAATAAGACTCTCGAATCATGGCCAAAACATTGTAGAATGATATACAATTGTCACGGATGAGATGTAGAGCAATTGCTACAATAAACGTATACAATGTGTTATTTTTTACTGATTTGTTTTATTAAAACATAAATTGGGCACCTCTCGTATATATGTAATACATTGTATTACGTGTGCAAAGGCCATCATAGATCCAGACATTTGATACTTGAATTATCAGCAATATCAAGATGTCTGTATCATTGATTCCCATTATACATTTTATGCTTGTGTTTTAATTCAAAGTCATTTAATGAAGGTACGGTAGCCTGGTGTTGGCAATGGTATTGTAGACTGTCTCCTTACACTGTACGAAGTGTCAGTGTCACCTTTGTTGATGCTGTTTGTCTGTTATATACCCTGAACATCGTACCTTGTACCTTTGGTGAAGTTTCTAGACTCATCCAGAATGGCAAAGCTTGTTCACATTGTTTGTGACACATACTTGTATATTACATCCACAATAAAAGGTATTAAACATTAATGGTTGGATAGGAGCAATTATATGGTATACTCTGCAATGGTAAGACACCAAACAACTGGGAAAGGGCACTTCAGTCACTAGCCTTCAAGACTATACCATTTCTGTTATTTGTATAAGATTGTGTAATTTACGTGTCACACACAAAGTGAACAACATTCAACAGTCTGCAGTTGATTTTAACGATGAGTGTAGAAACTTCTTGTTATGTTGTTCAATATAAGCAACTGAAAAATCGTATCAACAAATGTGACACTAACACTTTATTGGCGCCGCCGATGACGGCGGTGGCCTATTATGGAATAATTTTTCCGGAAGTACATGCTAGGAGCGGTTAGTAGAATGCGAAGAAAAATGTTTTAACTGTATGCTAAAATAATACGAAATAGACATTAAAATATTGATTATACACATTTCCTTCATTAAAACGTAATTGTTTAATTGTAATGTTCCTTTTCATATCTTTTAGAAAAAATACGAAAACGTAAAACAACTTCTCCCTTATCGGATTTGCAAAATTATAATATCAGCTTATTTTTCACCACGTCCTTTAAAGTCAGTCTCCGTGGTGTAGTGGGTAAGCTGATGACCGCCTAATTTTACGAGTGGAGTTCAAATCCCGGTCAAACCCAATTTTTTAAAATAATTTTTCTTCCGTTTTTTTTCAGCTTTAAAACCACCATGATTTTAAATGTTTTCTGCAAATATTCATAAATTTTTTCATTCAAATCAAACTAATAATGATTGCTTATCAAAAAGCTAATTTTAGCTATTTAACGCCACACATGTACAAAACTATTTTCGGCGCCCTTTGATTCTCTGCATCAATGTAATTCTTGTACAGTATTTTGAAGATGACAAATTTGTTACCCTAAGAACAAGGTTAGTCATTAGATAAGGGCTTGTACAAAGTAATTTGGTTCGAAGGTGACCAAATACCGTATTGCGTTGTTGACCTTCTGAAAGCGGAAGTGATGCACACTGAATGTAATGACAACTTTGTTGATGATAACACTATAGCAAACGACGAACTAAACAGTAGTGACTCAAGAGCATGAGCAAGAGGAAGAATAGATAGATAGTTCCTAATTGAGAAAATATATTCTTTGCTTAAACTTCTTTTGAAATACTGCTTTAGTGAAGTGAAAGAGACTTAAACATAACATTAATGTCCGAGGTTTTGTATATTCATGTACATTACATATCAGAAAAAGCAGATACATTTGCAAGTACCTGTGCATGCAATGGTGAAACTTTTCATATGTAACACTACATTGAACAAGACAGTAATGGTAATTAACATCGCTCACATGGCTACCGTTGGCTTTATACAATATCAAAAACAGCGTCGTAGACAATAAACTAAGTACAGTACACTATAACTCCAAATTTAGAAAGTAAATCAGTAGGTAAAGTGACCCCGGTGCCAAGAATAATGATTGAAACAGTCGTTGTACAGGACCACTAGGAAACCCTTCAAGCCAAATATCTAAGCTGATACTGAGCCTAATGATCTGAGACAAGAAGATTTCAAAATATTTTACAATCAAGTGAACCCCGAACGGGGTCAAGTTTGAACTTTCTTGGTAAAGATTTACTACTAATGCTACATGCAAAATACCCAACCTCAAGATCTTGTTGTTTCAGAGAAGAAGATTTTTCTTATCGAAATTTATGAAAAATCAAGTGACCACCACGCGACTGTCAATTTTGACCCGGGGTCATTGTTTGAACGATCTTGCTAGGGGCATACAAAGCAATGTTGCACTCCAAAAAACTAAGCTCCGAGTCTTGAAGTTTCAGAGAGTAAGATTTTTGTAAGTTTTCCGTTCATAAGTCTATGCAAAATCAACTAACCACCTGGGCGGGGTCAATTTTGACCCGGGGTCATGATTTGAACCATGTTGGTAGTGGTAAAGAAGGCAATACTACATGCTAAATATCTCCATGCTAAATATCTCCATAGCTCTATGCCCTTTGATTTCAGAGAAGAAGATGTGTTCAATTGTTAATACAGAAACTTATGTTAAAGTGAATGCCCCCTTGGCAGGGTCAGTTTTGACGTAAGGGTAATGAATGATTCCATTAAGATATAGATCTACTAGACAATGCTACATGCAATATATTGCAGCTCTAGACATTCCGGTGTTTGAAAAGAAGATTTCTAACTAGCATCCTGTTTGTTTCCACAACAATCAGATGATCAGCATAGAAATAAATTGTTTTAAAAAGTTTGGCAGAGCTTTATGCATGAAACAGAGATCGGAATAGAAATAACTTGTTCTGAAAAAGTTCATGCAAGAAATATCCATGTAAAGCTTCTTTGAAATTGGTTAAGTAGGAGATCTTGTTCGAAGCAAACAATAGACGACAAACGCCGAACATTCATCGATCCTGAAAGCTTACATTGGCATTTCGTACCAGTTTTGCTAAAAACCCTAGACATGTTTCTCACACATTGTTTAAAATGCAATCAAATACTTGTATACCAAAATCTGCAATCTAACTACACTTTTATTCAATCGATGGCATACTTTATGCAAACATGTATAACACAAAATGTTATACTAAAATTATATCAGCCCTAGAATTTGACTCGTTACATAAACACATATATTTTCATTTTAAGGCATTGGTTTACCCCACCCACTTCTGCATTATCCTTTTAAATATAGACATGAAATTCTACCACATATGCATAATTCTTATTGAAGAGACAACATTTGTCAATTTAATAAATTTAAATCTAATTTGTTAAGACTTTCCATGTCAAACATGGGTTAGGCGAAAGAAACTGGGATTTTTCACTCAAAAAGTTGGAAAACACAACTCAATTTAACTTAAGGACAACAAAAATAAATAAAAGTAACCTGTATTTCCTTAAATAGTGCATAATTATATGAATATATTTCCAAAACGTGCATTAAAGAGTTAACAATGCTCAGAATTTATAAAAGATTGGCCTTTGTTTTTAATTCATTTTCAGGGGTTAATTTACCCCACCCACTTTTACTGATATTTTGTGTGTACAACACAAAGCAAGATACTATTTTGAGGCAGCTTGTTTAATAATTGTTTTACTGTCCTAAAAAGTTTGTGACACAATTTGGTGGATTTCTTGAGGTCTGTGGCAATTGACAGGTAAACTGTTTAAAATAACACTAATTTTTAGACCATTTTTGGGGATTTGTTTTGCACTAATTCCAAAATGGCGGTTACAGTCACATAAAATTTATTATTTTTGTCAATTATTATATATTTCTGTTCACTTCATTGAAAATTTGTTTCAACCGGCAGTAAAAGGAACTCAGAAAATGCTTTGTTATTTACGGGTGTAAGCTTAAAATTTTCGGCGGCCATCTTGTCGGCCATCTTGGATTTTCAAGCCTTGTGACAGAGAATTTTTGTAAGAAATGGGTTTTTGTAATCAGTAGAAGTTTTGCTTTCAGTTAAGACTATTTTCGCTTATGGGCGCGAATTGTAAATAAATTGCCCTTGGCTCTTGGACTATAACTTCAACGAAGTCTTTTTAGTATCGTAAACAAATTTATTCACTACTACCGATACGGTGATAAATTGATCATTGCCACCTCACCAGTGACTTCTAGTTACGTGACCCCAAACATACGTCGCGCTGAGATGCAACGCAATGAGGTACACGTGACCTTTCGGGTAAATGTTAAATGCCTATTTTAAATGTATGAAATGATGGAAGCATATGAATGATAATGCCAGCTCGACGTTTCATAACAAAAAAAATGCACAAAAAGCAAGATTTTTAAGTGATTATACAATTTATAGGCAGCTTTACGTAATTGACGCTAATATCTGGTAAAAGCAGTAAAAGACAATGAGCTCATTTGTTCCAAATAATCTAACTTTGCTGCATAAAAAGCAGGACCAGTCATACGACTAGACATTGTGCTAATCTAAAACATCGGCTCGGTCATATACACATTCCTGTATATGAAGTTTCTCAATGTCAAATTCTTAAACAAATGAATTCCTTTTTATAGCAAGAAACGTTAATACAATTCCATCATATTTGTATTGCTACTAAATTAAAAAAACTTGCCAATACATCACAAAATTGATATGCTACCTTTTGGAAAAGCACATTCCTGTATATGAAATTTCTGAATATCAAATGCAAAGGATTACCTTTTTATAGCAAGAATTCCAACACAATTCCACACTACATGTATTTTATTGCTACTAATAAAAAAAAACTTGCCAATACATCACAAATTTACACATGTTGGCATACAGACTTGGACAACGATAGGTCCCTCTTGACAGTCGAGATTTACATTTGGAGAGGAATTATGACATATGATGACCCGAACATACACACATGCACAAGATCTGTAGAGCTGTTCTTGACTATCATTTATCATTGCATTTAACATCTATAATAATATGAATTTCACAGTTTTAGTTTGTGTGCGATGATCTCGGATGAGGATGTCACGGTAGTAATAACTATAGCATAGTTGAAGTCTGACAAGACCTTTCATGAGTTACGACAAACTAGATGTTGCCATATAGTCAGTCCCTTACTACTGTGACAGTGTTCATGCAGTT